>JAQFVV010006951.1:0-45693 GCA_028023455.1 Epiperipatus broadwayi | reverse complement strand
TCTATCTATCTATCTATCTATCTATCTACAACACTTAAACAATACAATTATCATTAACAATTAACATTTTTATTCCATATATATATATATATAATCTTTGAATTATTAGCCTTTTGTAAATGTTTTTATTTTATCAAATGCTTGATTTAATGTCTTTTGCATTTTTTTATTACTCTATTTTCTATAATATTCTATCCCATCTTTTGATACTTTTCAGAGAACTTTTATTTCATTTTCTCCCCTCTTTTTCAGTTGAACTTCTAAATCATTGTTGATTACAGGATATTGTTGCATTTAAATTGTCATTCTTAGACCAATCTCTAACTTTTTTCTTTATCAATGAGACTTGGGGTCGAAATCTGGATGTAGTGCAACTGTTAATTACACTTAACATCATTTTGCCATTCAAGCAGAAAAGTTGAAATTTGCAACACCCTGTGATTTTGAGCTCCCATTCATCTGATTAAATAGTTATACCTATGTGACTATAGATCAGCAACTATATAATTTTAATATATGCAGTTTTTCTTATTAAATATAGGTCTTTTGTCTTTTACTAGGATTATTAATAACCCCAACTTATTCACCTTTTCAATTCAATGAACAAATACTCATTTATTTTCTTTACTTCTTGAGTTTGTGGTGATTTGCTTGTATTAACATTTCTATCTAGGGTGGGGGAAGGTTCCACAATTAATAAAGAATGAATAGTACTAAAATAAATAGTTATTGATGTAGAGATAGACATCATTATCTACATAGAATGATCTTTTTAGGTTCAAAATCTAAAGAGTGCTTTGAATTTCAAGGTTTAAATTGGAATGATTAAATGAAGGTAAAAATGATTTCTAGATGATTAATTGCATCATTTTTAATATTCAATTCTGATCCTTATTGATAAAATGAAATAATGATGAATTAAATGCAATAATGTCTGGTAAATACTGATTACTTAGACTTACTATAGATGGCAGTAGATTAGAAGCAATGCTAAATTATAATGCAATACAAACTAATTGAGTTCTTTCTAGATGATATTTTTTAAATTAAAAAACTACATTAAATATTAAAATATTTATTTATGTATCATTCTATCTTAACAAAATTTATAATGTGTACCTAAATATGATCACTTTTTTACTGTGTTGATATTTTTAAAGTGCCAATCATCTTGGTTGCTTTTAAATTTTTAAAAAAAAAGATTATTTATTTTTTTATACATCTTTATTTAACTTGTGCTATCTTGTCTGAAAATTTTGTACTTCAATTTTTACTCACATTTTAATTTCAATTTAGTTGAACTTTGCATACATACAAATTCATACTGCCAATATATTTTTATAGAATTTGCAAACAATTTTATCAAAAAATTGTATCACATAATAAATTTCTCTTAATAAAAAAAGAAAAAAAATTAGCAAAAACTGTACATTTAAAATTTAAATTGTAGTATTAATTCTTGCAATATCTAATAGTACTTTACCTCTTATATAAAAGTAACAACTAGAAAATACAAAAACGTATAAAAGAAATTTTAAAGAAATGCGTTTATTTATATGCATGTATTAAAAAATAAAAAAATAATTTTCTTTTGCATTCACAAGTAAAAGTGTTGGGAGTATAAACATGAATATATTATGAAAGAGACATTTAAATAAATGATACTTCCATGCAATCCATGCTTTGTAAGCTTGTCACATGTTTTCTTTTTAATTATCCATTTCCAAGGGTGTTGAATTATTTGTTTGTTTTTTTCTCAAAATTATTTTACTGAATGTGTTATTTGTTAACTTTAAAGAATATTAAGAAATCAATTATACATTCGCGTTATGTTTAAAAAATATTAATAATTCTCCTATAAATTCCATTACTTAATGAATATTTTCTATGCATATTATAACATGAATGTCAAAGTGTTTATTTTGTTTTTGTGTTTTTTTTCTCAAATTTATTTTACAAACATGTGGTATTTGTTAAGTTTAAAAAATATTAAAAAGTCAATTATAAATTATTAGTTAACTTTAAAAAAGATTAATAATTCTCTTTTAATTTGCAATCACATGATTTACTTCTTTTTTATGTATGTTATGTTGAGCATAAGTTTGCCAAAATTATTTACAGTGGTGGGGGGGGGAGACAACAGGTGGGACACATTAATGTTTTTTGTGCAGAGAGACCACTGGGTGCTTTAATATACTGTGGCATGTAGAACAGTGTCTATGCTTATGAATGTCATCAAAGAAAATATCACTGAGATATCTATTCAAATTGTTGGAAGAGCTATAAAACTTAGGAATTACGATGTGCTGGATCTGAACAGTCCAAAGGAAATTGCAGATATAAGTATATGGATCCACATTTATTTAATTACCATCAACTATGGTATTATTGTGAAGTTTCTTCTCTTTTTATAATTATATTAAAAAGGAAAGAAAATATTAAATTTGAGACCTTGTAGTCGGCCTCATTCTTTGCAAGATTTAATCAAAACTCCTGAAAATGGATAATTAAAACAAAAATCTGGAGTAGGAATTATACATCCGTACCAAATAAATGAACAATTAACAACTATTTTCATTTATCAATGCCAATATAAAAAAATGACTTCTTTTTTTTCTCAGTGATGAAAGTTTATTCATCAAAAAAAAAAAAAAAAACAGATACAAATATAGTTAGAAAAGGTTTACAAGGGAGTGATTATTTGATAAATTGAAATTTCAGAAGCAACATGGTAAGAGGGGAAGGATACATGTGAAAAAGGAATGGGAAGTGGAAACGGTGTGTAGTCCAGGCCAGTCCGAGATGGCATGTTTTTATTGGGCAAGCTCCACATGGGTCACAAACATTTGAATGATTGAGTCCTATGACAGAGAATGAGAGAATGGGAGCTGGAGGATTGCCCTAGTGTCTGTGAGGACAGAGGGTGAGGCTAGTTTGGTATCTCTGGTTTTGAGAGAGCAAATTAGGTCCAATAGCTTTTGATTCGCTGATTGGACTCTCTGATCAAAAATAATAGCACATCGGAGCAACCAGAGTGCATAGATGAGAAAAACTGATAAAAAATGACTTCTTTATCTGATGAATATATCAGTGTAGATATAAGAAAGTAGCATTATTTACAAATTTATATTAATGATTCTTTGAGAGTGTAGTAATATTTTTATTTTTCTATGTGATCTCCTTAATTTGTATAAGGTGAAGAATTTTTTTTTTACTTTTCAGTGCATTTAAGTGAATAAACGTATTTCATTAATTTTCTTTCTCTGGGGGGGGGGGGGTCGTATCTGTAAATACTAAAAATTTGTTATCTTTAAGTTTAAGATTACAAGAACTACAAAACTTTTTAATTTTTTTATTGTTCCTCTATAAATTAATTAATTTTCATTAATTATAAAAACGTTAATACATTATTGGCAATTATTAATATTTTTTATAAATATTTTGCAGGTCTATGAAATCAAAAGCATTAGTTAATTACCTTTGAAATTCTTTTGAAAATAATTGAAGCGAAAATAATAAATGCATATTATTCTGTAGAAACCTGTTTATTTATTTATTTATTTTTTTTAAAAAAAGATTAATATACTTTTTATTTATACAGGTTTGTATTAATCTAAACAATATGATGAATACACAGAATTTGTAATTTAAAAGTATAGAAATTTATAAACAATGAGGATTGCCAATTCCTCAACAAGCTTTGTGATAAATGCTTAGCTAGAGAAAGCATTTAAAATATGTCCGTCAGGACCCCACCGACCCTTAACCTCTGACCATGGTTTCATGCTCTGGCACTCCTCAGAGAGGTGCTAGGATACACTAGATCTAGTATCTGAACCCATCCTAGTACCTCTCTGAGGAGTGCCAAGGCATGAAACCATGGTCAGAGGTTTGGGGAGGGGGTCCTGACAGAGATATTTTAAATGCTTTCTCTAGCTAAGCATTTATCATAATAAAGTCAAATATTCTACGGTGATATCGCCACACAAACTGAAATATATATTATTCTAATTATTTATTTCTTAAGCGCTTTCCGAAGGAGCTATGCCTTCATTTTCAAAGCTATAGATTGGCAATCCTCATTGTTTATAACTTACAAGCTTAAGAGAATAGGTTCGTGTGATCTATGACTCTTATTTTGACTATTTCTAGAAATATATATTTTTAAAGTTTTTATGATATATTAATCTTCCTTCCTATTTCATCTGAACTGTCTTTCGAATCTGACAAACCCACGTGACATAGTAAAGTGATTTTATATATAAATCTGTTTTATTTTAGTTTATAGTTATAAAAAGTTTGTTAACAATAATTGAAAGTTCTTTGACTCCTATATAGGATGTTAAAGATAATCAGCAAGGCAAATTTTTTTAAAATGGAATCCATAGTTTGGGAATTTATTTATTTACACCACATGATAATTGACACATCGTAAATAAACATAAATAGGACACTCATTATATTCATAAATTAGCTGAAATGTTTCTGCATTTAGAATCACAAAGCACCATGGCCTTTTTAGTAGCTTCCTGACAGTTTTGATGTATAACAATTATGTTGTTAGAAATCAAAATATGTACATATATATGTCTATATTCAATAATGTATTTCATACAGTGTACAGACTTAAACCTGCAATTTATATATGTAATATATGAGGGATTCGAACTCAGACTTTCACACGATCCACTATTCTCAGTGCCATCTTATATTGCTGACTCACCTGATCACACACACGTTGAGGAGATAAATAATCACCAATATAAATATTTCATGCTAAACCAGCACTCATCAGTTGGTCCAGATAATAAGTTTTTCACCCTTTTTTATGTTGATACTTATGAATACAAAAATAAATGTGTGTCTGACATTCGCGATTCTATAAAATCGTCAGTTGAAGTGGCAAATGATTATAGTAAAAACGATTTAAAAAGAATTGCTATTAACCGATTTAGATAATCATTGGACTATTGTCCTTTATTTGTCCATCTATAGCTCTTAGTTGAAAAAAAAGACGTCTAATACAAAATTGAACAGTGTTTGATTTTATAAAATAAAATAAAAATATAAACTTGTAATTGAGCTGAAAAATAGATATCATTATCATTTTCAACCACTATCGATCTACTACATCGTAAATGTTTCTTCATTCTTTTTCGATCTCTAACCTCTTTTCACATCACACCAGAACACTTCCTTATTTCATCCATTCATTTCACATGTGGTATTTTTCTAGATCTTTTACTATCTCTTGGAGTGCAGTTTATAATTTCAATTGTTCATCTATTATCATCTTTTTAGCAATATGTCCAGATCAACTCCACTTCAATCTATAATTCTTTCAATAATGTCAGCAACACTTGGAGTTCTCTCATCCATATATTTCATTTTCAATTACTTCTTGTTACTCCTAATATGCATCTTTCTATACTTGCAGAGTGGTCTGATGTCTTTGCATTACTCTTCTGTTAAGAATCCAATTCTCAGATCCATATGTAAGAACTGATAATACATTTTAATTGAAAACTTCCTTTTTCAAACACATATGCATATTTCCTTTTAATATTAAAGTATTTCTACTAAATTTTTCACTTTAAATAAAAGTTTAAAAATGCAATATTGATTTTATTAAACGGAGTTATTCAAAATAAGATATCAAATATTCAGACAATTCTATATAATCTTTGTCCCTAAAATTTTTTTATTCTGATAATGAAGTATAAGAAGTCTATAGATACACAGAAATGCTTTTGAAGCAATATCTTTATTCCCAAAATAATTACACCTTCTTGGATGAGCAATATTTGAACATTGTTCTTGAAGATTTAAATCTTACAATTAAAACAAAACGTTTAAAAATGATATAAATCAATTAAAAGACAAAATAAAAGAAACTATAAATTTGTGAACTTTGCAAATAGGTATACATTAAGAATCAATTTTGACAATAGAGCAAAAATGTGCATAAAAATACCTGGTCTTGTCTCCAAATTAACAGGTCTTTTGTCCAAACTATCAGAAATGCTATGTCTAGATCAACATATGTTTTGTGCAGTGCTTTCATTTACCTAGTTGTCCCAATAGATTTAAAACGTTAGCACATCTGGATAATGTGTTATGAAATATGAGTGTGTTTCTATCTTTGTAGGTTGTTTTCAGTGCATTTCCTGCCCCCATGAAATATTGAAAATGACTTGAAGACAGTTTTAAGACTCATGGCTTCACTGCCATACAGAGTTCAAATTATTTCAAATGTTTCAGTGTTAATTTTTTCAATTGGAAACAAAATATATATTAGCAAATTGCTCAATTGTGTTTTAAGGTATGAAACCAATTATCACATTTCATTAATTAGCACATGATGTAGACACACTACTATTTTAAAAATGTTTGTGACAAATAGATAAACTTTATTGCTATGAAACACATGCACTAATACATAGATGGCACTATGGTAGCTAAGAGAAAAAAACCAGTCACTTTTTCTTTGGAGCATACTGGGTAAAACAAGGGGATTTAAAAGCAGCAAAATTGGTCTATATTTTTATTATCAAAATATATGTTTTTGTTTCTCATGTGTCATAGCATCAGCCGGGAAACAAACCCGCTATCCCAGGACAACTGCTTGTAAAGCAGCTGTTGCTGACATCTCAACCACCAATGCTCAACAGAATATATGTATTGTGAGACAGTAACAAGAATAATATATTTACAGTATTAAAGTAATCATTATTAATAAGATATAATCAGAAGAAATAAAAGTTGTCAAAAACTTATAAATCTAACCTACAAAAAAATTCCAACAAATTTTAAACAAATCCGTAAATTTAGAAATATTAACAGATTTTGAAAATGGTTCAGATTGGAATAGCATAAGAACACACTCACAGATAATAAACAATTTTCATTATCAATTTCCCTGCAAAAGTCTATTTATGTTATAATTAAATGGTATATATAATATTCAAATACATGTATATTGTTTATACTAAATGTAATCAGAAGGGATTTAAACTCAGATTTTCAAGCTCTTTATAACCATCCATTCCATTTTAAACATGACAACATCCATGTGAAAAAGATAAATGATCTCCAATACATGTATTTCATGCTAAACCAGCACTCATCCGTTTCATCCAGACCACCAATCAAAAATAATATTGGCATCAGCAAGGACTTTGAGCAGTCCATCCTTAAATTCTCAGTAATGGTGAAAGTCTGGAAAGTTGGAGAGTGGAGAAGATTGAAGTGTGTTTATTAAAGTTTGAAAATTTGCAATGTTAATATAAATTGATCACTCATTGTATATATATATGTGTGGGGAATTGTGATTTGGACCAACTGATGAGTGCTGTTTCAGCATGAAATATTTATATTTGAGATCATTTATCTTTTTTCATGTATGCCATCATGTGTATCAGTTGTATAAGCTGGAGTGGATAGCTGTAAAAAGCTTGAAAGTCTGAGTTCAAGCCCTTTCTATTTACACTAAATTTAATATAGTCAATATATAGGTATTTGAATATTATATATATAGCCTGTATTCTATTCCTCCCTAAGGTTGTATATGTAAGGGGTTAAAGTGACTTAAGGTCAAAATGGGTATAGCAATAATATTGGCATCAACACATCAACAAGGGCTTTGATTGTTTCATCATCAGATTTTCACCGATATGGATGGCTGAAGAGTTGGAGTGTGGAGAAGATTGAAGTCGATCCATTAAAGTTTGAAGATTTGCTATCTTAATACAAACTGAATAATGATTGTATATATGTGTGGGAGATGGTAATTTAAACCAACTAATGAGTGCTAGTTCAGCATGAAATACATATATTGAAGATTATTTATCTTTTTCTCATGTATATCATCATGTGTTTCAATTGTATAAGATGGAATATGTGGCTGTGGAAAGCTAGAAAATATGAGTTCAAGACCCTTAATTATATGCTGTTATTTAATTTGATTAGTAATACTCCAAAATCCCAAAATAATTGTTTATGTTTAACTTAAGGTGGGAAGCATCTAAAAAAACTAATTAATTCAATCACTAATTGAAAATTCAGTCATTAACTGTACAGTTAATGAATTATAAATATATATAATATAAATATATATAATATATATGAATTATAAATATATAATCGTGATTAAATTTTAAGAAAAGGAATGTTAAATAAAAAAAGGTTAAATGTAAAAGTTTATTATAATCTTATGTTAAGTTGCTTTCAGTATCCTAATGTTGAGATCATATTTATAGCAATGTCTGTTGGACAAAGAAGAGAGAGGTACATAGATGATGTAAATTTATGTAAAAGTATACAAATGAATTAAATTACCCACTTTTTAGAGAGGAGGAAGCAGGATTCCTTTTTTACAGAGTTTGAATTATTAGTAATGTGCCATATTTTTTTAAAAAAAAAATATTACCTTAATCATAATATTTTATGATTATCATTGATGACACTCCTACGAATAATAGAATTATAATCAAAAGAAAAAAATCGATTTTTATACAAAAAAGTTTGAAATACTTAAATCTAAAAATACCATATAAAATCAATAATTATATATACTTAATACTATCTTAATATTATAGTCAGTTCAAATAAAATAATATACACAAAAAGTTTTTTTCAACTCCTTGAATGAAATTTTAAAAAAATCACAAAACTTCTATGGGAATATTGTTACCATGGTGACATCATTACCAAATGTTGCCTGAAAGAAGAAAATTTTCTTTCCTTCTCTTCTCTTCCCTCTGTGCTTTTCATCATTATTTATATCATACATTGAAAATTTGATTAAAATCCAAATAAAACAATATTTATTAATAACACTAGTTTCTTGCAGTGTAAGTTCATATCTCTTTTTATGACATCTATATGATTTAGTATACAATTTAGTAAATATGTATGTTAATATATTTTTTAAAAGTTTTATTTCTTTCTTCAAACATCAAAGACATATAAATGGAGAATTACAAAGTTCTAATATTTCTCCTTCAAATAATTCACATTTAAAAATACGAATAAATTACAAATATCTACATGATATTATAATTACTAACTATAAACTTTTAACTAGACTTAATATGCATTATGTCCTTCTTCTCTTAGGCTATTATCATCTTAATAAGGTCATAAATAAATTCATATTTTTTAAATATCAATAGTCTCAATTGAATATAAGCAATTACCTCTATCATCAGTAAAAATAAGCATTAATAGAAAAATGTTTTTTTTTTTTTATAATGCTTCTGAAAATTAATAAGAAAAAAATTCATTACATCTTTCCATTTTATGTAGGAAAAACGGTTTATTAATTTTCTGATTTTTTGTTGAAATACATTATATCCCCCTGAATGAGTTTTGTTCCAACCATCATCATAAGTTTGTAGTGAGCATATGTAGAGACTCAAAATAGACAATTTGCTTCTTATTTCATGATGAATTAATTAACAACTTCTTAAAATGTGTTCCATGTTTTTAGAATTATTATTATTAACTTTTAAAAAAATTTTAAGATAAATAAAATACGTTTTTTCATCTGATGATTTCTTGATTTTATCCCTCTTATCACCTGCTTAACTTCTATTTATATGAAATATTTCATAATTTCTGATTCATTAATTAACTTCAGATGTCTAGCAAAAACGAATATTAATTACTGTCTATAATTTTTTAAATAATTAAAACTAATATTCTTAAATCAGTATTTCTTAATTTTAATAATACAAAATATTAAATTATCTTTTAATAATAAAATATTTTATTTAAAATCAAATTTTGACTCATAATTTTTTTTTATAATACACGTTATTATTATTCTAATTATTAATTTTATGAATTTTTATGAAATTTATATAATGAAATAAAATAATTTATTATTTAAACAATTAAAAAATTGAATATTGCACCAGGAAGTAAATTTCATTTATTATTAAATGAATGTTTGTGTGCATCTATTAACACATTTTTTACTCCCCATTTATTTTATCATTAATTAAATGATTTTAAAATACTAAATAGCATTTCAAATTAATATTAATAATTATAAAAATATTAATTTTAGTCATTATAATTAAAAGAATGTATGTATATACGTCAACAAAAATTAATAAATTAAAAATTAACTGTGATAAAACACAGTTGTTGAAGCTTTAAACATAAAATTATAACAATAATTATATAATTATAATTATATATTTTATATAATTTTAACTATTATTTCCTTTTTTTATTTTAAAATAAATAGTGCAATTTATATTACATATATGAAATTTATCCACTCCTTTGAACACTTTTTAACAAAATCCTTTTGTTGTGCCTATATGCACACAATCTTATATTTCAAATATCCTGCAGTCTTCTTCAGAGCTATGAAATAATGAACAGCATAAAATACACAACAATATAAATAATACCATAAAAATGTAAACGAAATAATAATAAAAAATCATAAAATATATAATAAAACAGAATGAAACAAATAAATATTACCAGACCCAAATAAAATAATCCAGTTAATATAAAATAAAATATACAATATGAATATAAATTATATATGTGTTTTCTTCACATTATACATGCATATTCATAAACTACTATTGATTTAAATATATTATTCATTTTTTTTAATAATCTCCTAATTACTCCTATTCTTTATAAACTTAAACTTTAGTTTTATTAACTCCACCTTAATAAAATAATTAGTAATTTTATTTCTATATAATTATAATTCTTAGTTCAATCTTACTTCATTTATTAATATTCTTTTTAATTTTTAAATCATATAATATCTATTATTTTTGTATTCATTCTACTATTATTAATAATATTTTTTAATATCTAAAAATTATAAATGTTATTATAATAATAATAATAATAATAATAATAATAATAATAATAATAATAATAATAATAATAATAATAATAATAATAATAATAATAATAATAATAATAATAATAATAATAATAATAATAATAATAATAATAATAATAATAATAATAAATTTAAATTACTAGTTGTTCATGAATATATATAAATACAGTCAGAAATATACATGAATAATTTATATTTATTTTATATTTATATAGTATATTTTATTTTACATTAACTATATAATTTTATTTGGGTTTGATTATATTTATTTCACTTTTGTTATGTTTGGGTTGTGTTTTTTTCATTATTTTATTGCTTACATTTTTATGATATTATTTATATAGTTATGTATTTTATTTTATGTTATTCATTATGTCATAGCTCTGAAGAAGTCTGCAGAACAGTCAAAATGTAAGATTGTGTATGCATATAGGTACAATAAAAGGTTTTTGTTAAAAAGTGTTCAAAGTAGTGGATAAATTGCATTTATATAAGATATTACAGCAAAATAAAGGAAGTGATGAATTTGGTAATATTTCTGTATAATTTATATTTCAAATTTCAAAATTATATAGATTATATTTATCTAAAGAAAGTTAATTCAAATTTAGTAGTAAAAAAACTATATATTCTTCTATAAATTAAATAATAAGTTTTTATTAGTCATTATATAAAATTTAAATTTTTTATTAAAACTGACCATTAACAACAACCATGCAATATATATACCAAATAGAAAGACTACAATATATAAAGTTGTGTTATGAGCATAGTCATCCTAAGGGTTGAATAAATAAAATAAAGATGAAGTTGTAGATAGACAATGTGTGGTCTAGGAATCCTGATGGACTGTTAAAGAAACTTGTCTTGCTAGTATAGGATCAGTTTTGGAGTCACAGAACAGAGACTGTAAAAAATAAAATCAACCAACTGAAAATTCAATTAGATGCCATTCCAGGTGGGCTAATGAACCAGCTTTAATCTGCAGATGTCTGCATTAAGAAAAGACTTAAAGAATTCATGAAAGAGAAATTAAACAGTTGGTTGCAGTCTACAGATTGTGAAATGACACCCTCAGGAAAAAGGAAAGGGCCTAGTTTTTGGCCTATTTGTGAATGGATCAAAACTTCTTGGGAGGTTATAAAACACAAGACAATTGTAATGCCATTTAATAAATGTGTAATTAGTAATTCATTTGATGGCACAGAAGATAATTTGTTATATGAAGACTAAGTTTTTGAAGAAGAGGTTTCTTGTGATTTCTCAGTTTTGAGGATGAAGATTAAAAGGTACCTAATTTTTGTAGACATAAATAATTAAAAAATTATTACAGTAAATCACTATGGAAATTCATAAAATCTATAATTTTTTTTCTTTAAAACATATATAAAAGAGAGGGATAATATGCTGCTGTATCCGATACATCAGTAAATATGGTATATACTGATGGGAGTCAATATAATGTTTCTTTTCTGCTTAATTGTTTATGAGATTATGGAATGTAGATGTAGAAGTTTGAAAATTATTAATAAAATGGTCCAATTCTTTCTTTCATTGAATGCCACTAAAGTTGCAAATTCATATAAAATGTAAAAAAATGAGTAAGAATGAGTTCAAATTCATTTATTAATAATATACCCTTTTATTTTGGGAGTAGGATAAGTCAATACTAATTATAAATATTACAATAATAATCATAACTAGTTATATTGCCCTACTTCTTTCTTCTAATATCTTCATTTCCATTCAATAGTCATTTCTATTCTCCACAGTCACTGTTCACATCAAGGAACTTATTGTTACCCCATGGGTAGGGTCCTCTCTTTAATTGAAATTCTTTCATAAACAAGTCAAGAAAAGATCAATTAAAATATGAATATAGTAATATTTATTAAATGGATACTTACGTATTAGACCTGCAATGCGTATTCGACTGCAGCGCCTTTTTACATTCATATCAATCCTCTGATGACCTTCTGATCTTTTCACCTGACCAAAATAATGTGTACACTTTGATCTTCTGCAAACTTTAAATAATAAATTTGTCAAAACAGAGGTTGTTTATGTGATATTTTCACAAGATTTACAAAATTATCAGCAACCTGAATATGTATGGGCAGGTCTAAAACATGTTGCAGGTATAATATTAAAACAATTGCTAAATTACAAAAATACCCTAAAATATTACCAAGACCCCTTAAAATATACGATACGACACTTACCATGATTAATATATGAAAATGTGACTATGCATTTTTAACAATACTAAAAATATGAATTTGACACAAAAAATATAAAATATGATGTGGAATATTAATTTCTAACAATACTAAAAATATGAATTTGACCAAAATATTCAATCTTAAAAAGTACACTTTTAACTACAGTAAAAATATTGATTTGACATACAAAAATAAATAAAATATGATATGCCAATTATGCAATTCCCAAGTGTTACTTTAAATATGAACAAAACAATCACTAAATTACAAAAATAATCTAAAAATTATCAAAAAACCATAAAATATAATCACATGGTATTTATCATGTAATATATAACAAGAACTTTCATGATGAAACAATCAATTTCTGGTTCTACTTTATTTTAAATGGATAAACTTTCCCCCCAAAATGAAGAGTAAAAATAAAACGTTTATTTTTTCTAAAATTCATACTTACATGTGATTGCATTTGTGGTTCACCCAAAAATGATTCTAATCAGCAGTTAGTAATTCAGAACTTTTACAGGCTTTCAAACAGACAGAATATACTGCCAAATATTATAAAAAACCATAAAATATACACATATGGTATTTACCATGTAATATATAACAGGAATTGTTGCAATGAAACAATTAATTTGTTGGTTCTACTTTATTTTAAGTGGATAATTTTTTTTTCTAAAATAGAGACTAAAAGGAAAATTTTTATTTTTTTCCCAAAATGCACATTTACTTAACACGTGATTATATTTGTGGTTCACACAAAAATGATCATAATTGGAACTTTGTAATCCAACACTTTTATAGGCCTTCCAACAGTCAGAATAAATTATTAAATCAAAACTACAAATACAAATAAAGTAAAAATAATTAAAAAATGCAATTGACAGCACTAAAGATGTCAGAATGTAATGTGGATAATAACCAATAGTGTAAAATTATCACACACACAAATATGGCAGTGTTGCAAACTTCCTGCATATAGTTATTCCAATCAATTTAACTGCTAAGCCAAGCTTTAGTTTTTCCTATTCTATAGAGCCTAATTTGTGAGCCTAACTGTAAATAAAGTGGATTGCCATTTACAAATGATAATATTTCAGGATTTATTTGACGCAATTGTAAGTTTACACTTTTATTGTGAATGTGAAAAGGCCTACTATCCATTCTACATTGCTTCTCTATTGCATAAGTACCATTGAATGCTAGATATTTACAAATGGATATTTTATTGCTGCAAAGTACCAGTTCTTTCATCAATACTTAGACAAGTTTTATTTATTTTTCCTATCATAACAATGTTGTTTCCATATCACTTGTTTAAGACTAGCTTTAATTGTACAAGTATTTCTTATTCACTGCTTCTTTTTCACTAATTACTTCATTTTTAAGATCTGATTAATATATGTTTAGTTGTTTTATTACTTAAATGTGATTTCAACTGGTGTTGGACTTATTTTAATACAATAAATGCATGCTAATTACTTGGTCAGATGTTATTTTTTTTACACATATGAAACTCTAGAGAACATGTTGAGAACACATTTCACTTATTTTTCAAAAACTAATAGATGTATATACAAAACTTTAATTTTAGAAGTTCACTCAAATGAATAATTACACATACTGGAATTTTTTTACAATGCTTAAAGGAATTTTTTAATTATAAATAATTTTAATATATTCTTCATTTTAAATCTCCTAAATAAAATCCATATATTTGAAATTATATACTATTTATGTAGAGTGAATATAAATTTAAATATTCTACAAGTGAAATTAAACATAGACAATTTTAATTGGCAGCATAATAAGTCACAAATATGGTCCTGTTATTCTGTAATAACTATTAATTAAATAAGTAATTTCCTTTTCAGGGTGTTTCCATTTAATACTTAATACATGTGGTACACAAAAACATTCTCAAAAAGACACTGTTATAAGGTACATTCTAAAGAGAATATTAATGGCATACAGAAGAATCATATAAAATAAAGACCTCAAATTAATGCAATACTCTTGAATTCTAATATTTTTAACATTTCACTATGAAGCATGACTTAGAACAAATTAACTATATATGGCAAAATTCTAAGAATAACAACAATGTAATATTCTTCATTCCTGATATATTTGGTGCTTACTAGAGCCCATCATATGGTGCAAGTTAACAAGTTATAGTGAAATATTAAATAATCTGTGACATATAATCTTCAAATTCATATCAATTGAATTGGCTTTAGGTAAATCTATCCTATCCTCAAATGTTGGATGATTACCATTTTTGTGATTTATATTTCTTTGATATTTTCAGAGATTTTTAATAATTTATTACTCTTAAAAATGTTAGTCCAACTTTTAAAAAATAAAATAATAAACCCCATACAATAGAGCTATCCAGTGTAAGATATGGTAATCAATAAATGCCAGACAATGTATGCATTCAAATTTCTATCTTATGCCTAATCAATCACTATCACCAGACTAGTTTCTAGCTTGTGGCTGTCATCAATGAGTAACCTTGGGATTAAGGATGTTTCACATAGGATTTTGAATTTATTCTCTTATTCTTTTCCTTCTCTTTCTTTGCATATCTTCATATAATTATATATATTGCTTATAACACTCTATTCATATACACGTTAATGCAACAATTTTTTTTAAAACTTTTTTATTTTCTTACAGTTTAACTAAGGCAGTGAAGAAGATAGAGCTCTGATGAAAGCTGCTGGACAGTCGAAACCGTAAAAAAATAAAGAAGCTTTAAGAAAATTTGTTGCATTAACTTGTATATGAATAGAGTGTTATAAGCAATATATATGATTTTGAATTTAATGAATCCCTCCAGAAACTATCTTTTACCTATTTAGACAACTACAAAGCAATGACCTCAAATTGAAAACACAATAATGTTTTCAATCCACACTAACTTGCTCATACCCAAGATTTCTCATTGATAACAGCTATAACTTAGAAAATAGTCTAGGGAGAAGATGGCACAAATTTCAGAGAGTTGCTACTACTTTGATAGCTTGTACAAGTAAAATAAATTCTGATCATCTGATTTTTGGTTTTAATTCTGCTTGTAAAACCGAATAATAAAGCTAATGCTGTAGACACTATTAATGTGTTCTCAATCAGCTAATTACATGATGTAGCATAAGTTACTTATTTCCCTTGATTGCCTACTTTTAAATGTAAACATTTTTGAATAAAATCTGCATCTGATCATATTATTCTTTAAAAAATACATGATGAAACTTTGTTTTTAAAATCATATGATTTATTGTTCCACTTACAGAACATTAACAACATTATATTTATAATTTTAAAAATAATAAGTATAAATATGATGTGGTTGCTATTAAACTACTTCTCAATCAGCTAATTACAAGTTGTAATCACAGTGGCTAAGCTTTCCATACAGTAGTCAGTGCAAATCAGATTAATCAATGGATGCAAGAAAGTTTTTGTGCATAAAGTTCCTATGCATCCAATATCCCCAGACTAGGTTATAGTTTGTAGCTTTCATCAGTGAGAGGGCTTTAATCTGAGAGTATTGGACCTAGATCTTAGAATCTAATGCAACCCTCCAGTAACCACCTTTTACTTTACTAGCTAACTATAAAACTTTGAGTCTAAAATGAAAACACAATATTGTTTTCAATTCAAGCTCATTAGCTTGTATAGTCATATAGATCTGAATTCCATTCAGCATCCATACTTTTTGGCATCTTTTGTTCTTTAATAATCACAGTCAGCATAATGCTATTGGGCAGGATTGGTACTAAATCACTAAACATCACATGATTTCCATTATTCATATTTACACAAGCCGTTTACAAAGAGGCTAAACTCTCCATATAGTAGCACCATTCTGTTCAAGCCAGAGTAATTAATAGTTGAAAGTTTTTTCATAAAAAAATCATAATTTATCTATTTTCTTTGATTGTCTTCTTTTAAATGCGAATATTTTTTAACAAAATCGGAATTGTAAAACATTATTCTTCTAAAAACTATATATTTTGTGAAAAATTGTGAAAATATATACAAACTATGGAAAATATATGTGTTCATTTTAAAAAATCTATTAAAAGAGTGAAGGGTATATGAGCACAGACTTTCAGATGACCCACCACTCTCCACACCATCTCATAACATTAACGCTAGAACACATATGTTGAAAAGAATCTTGGCCTCAGGGTGGCCTTTGAGCATTCCATCATCAGATTTTCAATTGGATGGAAAGTTGAGGAGTTGGAGTGTGGAGTAGATTGAAGCCTGTCCATTAAAGTATGAGGTTTGGCTATCTTAATATATATCTGAGCACTTATAGAATATATGTGTAGAGATGGTAATCTGGACCAACTGATGATTGCTGGTTTAGCATGAAATACGTATATTGGTGATTACTTATCTTTTCAACATATATGCGTTCAAGTGTATCAGTGTTATGAGATGGTGTAGAGAGTAGGTGGGTCGTCTGAAAGTCTGTGCTCATATACCCTATATATTACATATATAAACACATGTATATAATAAGACTGTGTGTTTCAGTTAAGAGTGAAGGTAACTTAAAGCTCTTAGGAGTATTCTTATGTAGAGAGAAGTAGAATCAACAATGTTATAGACAGATTGTTTACTCATCTGGAAAAAAATATCTATACAAGAGTGAGATTTGGGGAAATTTTTTGAATTAATTGAATATTTAGTTCCAGTTTTTCATATCAAATTATTATAAAACTGGCAAAGTAGTTCTATAGATATTAAGACAGTGAGTTAAAGCTGATGTGTAGTGTATTATTATAAACCCTGAATCACCCAATAAAATCAATTAAGTAATGAAATCATAATAAATATTATTTTTTAATTTTACAATACACTGACAGCATTTCACTTCCTAAATCATTCTATACATATTCAACATGAGTCATACATCAAATCAACACAAGTTTGACAATAAATTTTAATTGTTTTGATTTTTAAATAATAATTAAAAAACAACTCGTCAATACTTTATTTTTAATTCTTTTTTTAAATAAAGTGCTTTTAAATTAAATGGGACAACGAAGAATTTATTTTATCTCTACTTTAAATAGCCCTATAATCTTTTCAAATATTAATAAATCATACAATTATTCTATATCTAAATAGTCACATTTTTAATTTCCAAAAGACTACGGTTACTAACTCAAATTCTTTCCACCCAATACATATAAATATTAACCCACAATTACTAATATATTTTGCACAAAACTTTAATATGATTTGTTTTTAATAAGTCCATTAACATTATTTTTTTTCTTGAATGCCAAATCCATATAATGTTAATATCAATTATATTGTTTATTATTTTACAATATCTTTTATAACCCACTATTGATGGTTTTAATTACCCCAGCAATTTTCTTCAGAACTATAACAAACACAATACAAATACATGAATACCAATATACATGAACATATAATTTTACATTGTATATATTGTTACGGACACTCAATCTATCTTTGATCAAGGAGGGCATCACCAGATCACTACCTATTAGGAAAAATTGTTTACCATGATCAAAAGAGGATGGTGAGGATAGTTTGCACTGACCAGACCCAGGGAGACAGCAAGAGATCTTAGCTATTATTCAGACAATTGAGAAAATGAAACACATAGACAAACATCCGCCAAAATAATTTAAACTAATTTGAAAATTTTATTAAATTTAATAAACACAATAAAGAAATCTAGTCAAAGCATATGAAAGTTTGAACTAGATTTTTATAAGCACTTTCATCAGAGATTGTATAAGAGTTCTGAAAATATTAAAACATTTAAAGCTTTGGCAAAATGATTCCTTCTCTCACCTACAATTTAAAAGAGAATGAAGAGTATAATATAAAAAATAATATGGTCTTGTAAGAAATTAATGAACAGCATGAGACAAGCATTCTCTACTACATTGAAACTAGAGACATAATATTGTTCGCAGGATAGCTCATGATGTACCATGTTCAAGGCAATTCACAGTTAATTTCACATACAAGACAAGACCAACATAAAAAATGATTACGATCTTATGTAATCTAGAAAAAAAGAAATCAAATCTCCAACTACAGAAAAACTAGAATAATAAACACGATAAAACCTTCAACCAAAATATTTGCAATTTGCAAAAAGTGCAAACCTATTAACTTAAATTAATTATTGGGTGATAAAATAGGGACAGGTAAGCAACTGCAATTATGAAGGCCTGCCAAAGACTTTAGCAAGAGTTAGTAATAACAAAGAATAGTAAGCATATAAAATTATTTCACAATACACTTCCCAATAAATAAAATTCAAAACAAGCTTGGAATCTTAAAACTAAGATTCAAAGACACACTATAAATATAAATAAAAGTAAACACATATAATAAATATGAGATTAAATAACTGGTAAAACTTTATGCAACAGATTTATTTGTAGATTGAGCAGAGATTTAAATAGATATTTATATACCCTGGAAAGAATAAGAAATATTTTTATCTTATGGTAAAGCAGAGGCCACAGGGTTTTTACATATAGTGCGCACATTTATTTTGAAGTCATCTTTCAGGTTGTTTCATTTCTTCATGGTGGCAAGTGTAGAGGCATATTTTGGGACCTTTCTAATTCAGACTTTCATGGCATGACTGGAAGAACAACTTGGAATTAGGAGCTCATCCTTTGGTAAGTTAACAAAGCATATTGTAGGTTTGAATACACATAGCAATGAATTTAAACATGTTGTGAAAGCAAAATTTAAGGTTGAAATAACAGAAACAGGAATGCAATTAACTTTCCAAAATTAAAAGCTTTCTAAAAAAAAACAAAGATTAAAACTTTCAACCTGGAATAATTTTACAATTTGATAACAAAATAAATGCCAGAAGAAACTTATTTTAAACTAACAATATATATAGAGTAAGTTAAAAACAAACTCTTATGAAGCTTCAAAAATACCCTCAACCTCAGACCGCGGTTTCTGCCTCTAGCGTCATCAGTGAGGTGCTAGGGAATAAACATACTAGAACTAGTCCAGCATTTTATCAATGCCTAACTATTGAGAAAAAAATCTGAAACTTTCAGACATTTAAATGTCCAAAAATCCAGCTATCTAACTCAAATAGCCGTATGGGACTGAACTAAATTCAGATACACCATATATTAATAGCTCTAGCAATATAAAATTGCCAAAGCATTAATAGCAAAAAACTAAAATTAAATTGATAAAAAATCAAGTCAGATGACCTAATTTTAATAAAGCTCCTATTTACAAATGTTATATATAGAGTAAGTTAAAAACAAACTCTTATGAAGCTTCAAAAATACCCTCAACCTCAGACCGCGGTTTCTGCCTCTAGCTGGATTTTTGGACATTTAAATGTCTGAAAGTTTCAGATTTTCTTCTCAGTAGTTAGGCATTGATAAAATGCTGGACTAGTTCTAGTATTTTTATTCCCTAGCACCTCACTGATGACGCTAGAGGCAGAAACCGTGGTCTGAGGTTGAGGGTATTTTTGAAGCTTCATAAGAGTTTGTTTTTAACTTACTCTATATATAACATTTGTAAATAGGAGCTTTATTAAAATTAGGTCATCTGATTTGATTTTTTATCAATTTAATTTTAGTTTTTTGCTATTAATGCTTTAGCAATTTTATATTGCTAGAGCTATTAATATATGGTGTATCTGAACTTAGTTCAGTCCCATACGGCTATTTGAGTTAGATAGCTGGATTTTTGGACATTTAAATGTCTGAAAGTTTCAGATTTTCTTCTCAATAGTTAGGCATTGATAAAATGCTGGACTAGTTCTAGTGTTTTTATTCCCTAGCACCTCACTGATGACGCTAGAGGCAGAAACCACGGTCTGAGGTTGAGGGTATTTTTGAAGCTTCATAAGAGTTTGTTTTTAAGTTACTCTATATATAACATTTGTAAATAGGAGCTTTATTAAAATTAGGTCATCTGACTTGATTTTTTATCAATTTAAACTAACAAATAAAATCTATTGAAGATGAAATTTAAAATTACAGAATTTTACAATATAGCTCTGTGTGTGCTATATCCCATAAAACTTTTAAATAACTTTATAAAAATATAACTTAGTATTAATTTTGTGAAGGGACCATTGAATTGGATAGAGCATCTGGTTCAATATATATATATATATATGTGTGTGATATACACATATATATATATATATATATATATATATATTGTGCCCTTTTCTATAGGTCAATGATAGTTATAAATGGTCAATTACTAAAAAATTTTAAAATTAATATTATATAGTATTTAAAATTATAGATTATATTAAGCAGTAAAAGATTAATATGATATATTTAATAATAAATATTGTGATGGTGAGAATTGTATCTAATTCTATATTTTCTAAATTGTTTTTCAAAATTTTATATAATTATTTTATATAATATAAGTAGCAAATTTATTAAGACAGATAAAAATAGACTAAACACCAGAAATGACTACGTGACTGTCTGGAATATTCTATGTATAAGCACTGGTTTAAATTAATACTAATAATTAAAATATTTAAATAGTATATTATAGAAGTGGACGGAATTGTCACACATCATAATAAAAATAAGTAGTATACACCTTTATTAATTATTGTTTCAAAATTGTTTTAAAGGTAGTTAAATTGTAATAGATAATAATTGATTTAAAAATAATAATTAGTTAACATTTAAGTCTATTACATCATGATTTTAAAACTTTAGAAATTGTTTATAAATCCAAGTAGGGATTGACCAATAAAAAAAATAGATCTTGGCAGACAACCAAAATCACGCCAACTAATTGTATAAACAGGGGAGAACAAAAATGTGTTGACTCCAGAGTAGAGGTAAAATTTTAAGCTCTCTAAATTTTTTTTCTTCACTTTATTAGTCAATTTTATTATAATTTTAATAATATCTTTGGAAGAAACCAACTGACAATTTAAAAAATCATCCGAAGAGAATCTTAGAATAAAATGTTTTAAAAAAAAGTTTTTCATAGTAATGTTTCACTAACTTTACAGTAACCTGCCAGTGGATTCTATCGAAATATAATCGGAGTTTTCAATAGAAAATGGATAGATTCTTAAAACCAAGTTGTAAATTTTATAATGTTCCAAATATGTTAATATTATTCGTTGATATAGTTTATATAGCGTATCATTATGAAAGCTGTTTTCGTGCGTATAAAATCAATGAAAGGACATTGTGCGCAAAGTTAATGAAGATAAATGAAAATAAAAATAAGTATTATTCGTATAAGAATAAATGGACAAAAGGAATTTTAATATTGAAATAGTTTGAATTGCTTTCTTTAAGATGACTTGAGAAAATACTCTAGAAAATAGTTAAAGATCGAAAGTAGTGTATATAAAATAATAATGAATGAAAGTGAAGTTTACCAAGGAAAACACTTGCCTAAAGAAAAAAAAAATTTACAGAAGAGAAATATAAAATATTGGATCCATGGAAAATGCAATTGGTACCGTAATTATTAAATAATTGTAGTTTAACTAGAAATAAAGATGCATCAACGCACCGAGGTAATATTCGCCAGAACATTAAAAAGCTTCGTGGGATAACTAAATAAAATGTTTTCTAATAATTTTGGATTAAACACTAAAACTAAAGATCATCTAAACAGTTTATTAAATGAACTAATTTATTTAAAACTTTAATAAGCATAAAGGAGAACATTCGGACAAAAGAAGAAATAATAAATATTATGGGACTAACCAAGATTTACCGTCAGAAAAATATGTGATTATGGTTTGAATTATTTTCTTTACTAATCTAAGTTAAACATTAAGTTTTAGATAGCTATAGGGAAAACAAAATACATTAATTCGTGATATAACATTATATGAAATAATATGTTTTGATTTTGAATTTTAAAATAAAATTGTATGTATGTGGAAATTTGTATATTTGCGATGCTCGAAGAGAAAGAAACCTACTACGAACTCTGATAGGAAGATAAAGATTGTTTTTGGTAACATTTATAATTATTAATGATATATAATGTATGTTTTATTTATTTAGATCAGCTGAGAATCGAATGAATGTAGCGCAAAAGTTTTATTGTTATTATTGTTGTAAACGCATTTTTGAAAACAACACTCTAAAACACTTTGAGATGTGATTAGATTTTTAAAAATATGCATACGATAATCATTTTATGTGTTATTAATATAGTTCAATATAACCGATGGTTATGTGATATTTTCTGTTAATTTTCCGATTGGGATATTTAAATGTTATTTTAACAAAACGTAGATGTTGAACCTACAGTGTAATAAAGCAAGACAAATTGTTCTTATGGAATAGGGAAATGTTTTTATATTAGCGAATTTTGTTTATTGTTTTTAAAAAGTAGTTAGTACTTTATCGATGTTGGATACAGTAAAAATCTTGAGAGATAGTTTGGGTAGTGACTTGGTAGTACGTGGTGATTCGGAAACCAAGAGAATGTATTAAAAACTAGGATGCTACAGGGAGTGAAATAATAGGTAGTTTTAGATGTTAATCAGTGTAGTTAACAAAGCCCTACAACTGGTACACATGTTGTCTTGGACAGTGGTATTTTATATATTTCTTGTGAGTCGTACTAGATGTTTGGTAAAGGTGAGTAAATAGCTGCCACATCATACTTATCGCCAAGGTTATTAGACAATGAATGTCGGACCTATTCACACTGTTCCATACATTTTTGAAGTATATTGCGGATAAGTTATCTATCTATTTTCCCGATATCCTATACATCTTTCGCTATCTTTATCTGTATTTCTTGCAACTACATCGTTATATGATAAGTCTATTAAAAGGGAAACAATAGATATTTTAGAATGTATGTCAGGCTATTATTTGGAATAAGAATAGTTAAGTGTTAACGAAGAGTAGATTATGATTATTGAAAGAAAGATGCAGATATCCTAAGAAGGGAAGGAGTTAGAGAATTATTTTAATTCCTTTTAAGAAATGAACTATAATTTTATAAAAGTAAATCCAAATAGAAATATACAAAAATATTAAATATAATTTCACGTTTTCTTATTGTTAATTATATTTTAAAAAATATAAGTATTGCATATTTAAAAAATACAATAACATTCGATAATTATAGTATATGTGAAACTGTAACAGGTGATAATTAAACATGCGTTATAGTATTATACATGAGTATGGCTTATGGAATAAACGTATTATAGTTTACGAGCATTGGAGAACAAACGTTAAAAGTAATAATAATATTTGAATAATATGCAGAGTGACTTATATAAAGTTACAAGAAAATGTAATTTTCTTTTAAAAACCATATTGATTGTAAAATTATGATGTTATAAATGATGTTTATCCACATAGATAATTTATAATACAGTAACTTTAATATTAAAAGGTAAAGAATGGTGTTACCCATAAAATAGTTAAAATAAGTGATATGATAAACCTAATGAGAAATAAATAAATAACTTTTAAAAGGCATAATAAGTTTAATTAACGATAAAATAAATATAAATGTGTATAATTCAGCTATTGTAGTGTAAAGAAAAATGAGGATATCCCTTGTAAATAGATGTAGATGGATTTGTTTGTTTTATTTATTTTTATTGATGTTAATAAAATTTTAAAATTTGTTTATTAAAACTTGTGTCTGAGTTTTGTTTTCTCTACATCATTGCATGAATTCACAGGGTATGTTCACAACCATTAAACTAAGTATATGATTGTTTGCACAAAAGATAAATACAGAAGTATGTTTAATCTTAATTATTTATTGATGTTCTTGTAATTAAATAATTATAAAATTGCATTGCGTTACTGGTCATCAATCCATTATCATAATATTTTGCTAAATTATATGCTATTAGTTGCCACTTGCTTTATTTATCAGATTATCTAAACACTGCCACTTATTAATTTATTTTATTACTTAAAGATAAAAAAGGGGATATTAGATTATTAACTAATTTATTACGGTTATAAATTTGCGATGAAAGAAAAGCTGTAGTAGTTGGATTAAGCAATGAAGATTGTGATTATTATTGTTTTATTATTAATCTAATTTCAGAGTAGTAGATTATGACATAAAATCCCTTATCATATTTTGCTACCATATGTTTATTAACATATGAATAAATTTAAGAACCTGAGATTAATTCAGTTGAGCTAGAAGATTATTATTATTATTAGAGATAAAAGATTAATACTTTAATTGTTAAATGAGTCTTAGTGATTAGAAGTTGTGGAAGCCATAAGAATACTATGTAGTTATTATTTGTAATAGTAGTATAAGGGAGGATAGTGTTCTTATGCCATTGAGGTGGTATCCTGTGGGATATTGTCTCAATGTAATCTATCTTGTCACCCATATTTCCACTTCTAGTCTCATGAATTCCTGAATATTTATTTGAGTTAGTTTAAAACAGAACCTAAATTAATTTTAAGAAACTTGAGCTAGTAAAGCATTTAATTGAATATTTCATTAATTATTAGAGCTAGAACCCGGTTAGGTGATTTTCACTATATTATATTTATTTTGGGGGAAGTGGAGATGCGGGAATGGGGCGGTTAGATTATGGCCCTCAACGTGATTGGCCTGATGTGTAGTGGAGCTACACCCGATGACAAGGTCAGAATATATATATATGAAAAACAAAAAAAAGTTATAAATCACGTAACTTGCTATCACTTGCATTTATGATCAATAGATGGAGCTTTACCCAAACCTCCGAACAAGTGTAGTTTTGTTTATATAAACATCAAAAGAGTCAGAATTCACTATCTCTTTCATTGGCTCCACCTTCAGATCAGCTGATTTCAAGCTAATTTGCTATCATCAGTGAAGGATAGGGCTAGAAACTAGATCTATTGATCATATATATATAGTGAAACAGATATACTGTTCCCCGTGTATATATATTCAAAAGATCCCCCCCCCTCATTTAAAAATACTGGCATGATTTGTTGTAAGAAAAGAAAAGACTTAATAATGGTTAAGGAAAACTAAAAATTTAAAGAAACAAAAGAATCATGAAAATTGACAGCAATGAAAAAAGAAAGTTAATTTGGTCAAATTAAAAATAAAAAAAGACACAACAAATACGTTAAATCTGCAATTAAAAGAAAGTATGAATCTTTCTTTATTAAAATTCATTAATCCAAAAAAAAGGAAATCAATAAAGAAAAAAAATTATTTAAACATTAAAAAAAAAGATAAGTTTATTTTGTATTGCAGAAAAATAATTTGTAAGGCAAAATAACTTAAGTGTTAAGCCAATACCTTTAGGCAAAGAAATGTAAAATTAATTGGAATTCGAAAACACATAGCCAGATAATTAACAACAATCTTCTACTGCTAAAAAGAATAGCCAATGAGCTGGGGGAAAAGGCTGTTTAATCAGTCCAAGAATGAGATATAAATAGTCAAGTTGGAAGTTCAGAGGCAGATTAGATTGGATTTTTAAAGTGTATGTTTAAAGAAGATTTTTTTTGAGAAAAGGATAGTAAGAAAAGTGAAGAATTAAACAGTTAAAATTCTTATTTAAGTGTTACTCAACTCTGACTTTCGTCACCGTGGAATATAACCTTTACAACTACTGTTAATAATGGAAAAAGAAAACATTATTAACGAAAACATAGCGATGGAGGGCTAACGTAACAGCTGTACCTCTTCATTCTAAGCAATGATTTTTCTAGATTTGCCTTGATGGACATCATAGAAAGGAAATAATGCCATTCAGCTGAAATGTGATGACCCCTTTTTGAAGTGACAACTGGATAAATGAAGGTAATGATTTTATAAAAATATTCGATATATGTTTTTTAAAAGACAAGACAAAACGTATTTCTTAAACTAAAATTATAAAGACAAACCAAACATCTTTATTATAAATATAAAAAAAAGAATTATTAATAAATGTAGCTGCATGAAAATACGTTTGTTACTGGAAAATTATGAATGAAACTAAAGTTATGAAAATCACTTATTCGTGATAAAGTATAAATGAAAATGCTTAATGCTTACCTGAATATTGATTTTGTGGGAGTAATTTAAACCCTATTACTGGATTTGATAAATTTAATGAAATATAATATGGACTCTAAATGCTTATCTGCATATTAATGTAAAATTACAAATGCTTAATGCTTACCAGAATATTGATTTTGTGGGAGTAATTTAAACCACATTACTAGTTTTAATAAATTTAATGAAATACTAATGGACTGCAAATAAAATAACTTAAGGTTAACTGGAACTCTGAATGAGACACCAAAGGTAAATTGTTAAAGAACTTGCATTCTCTAATTCTTATTGTACTATTATTGAATGTATACTAAGATACACAGTGAACTGCAAACAAAATATTTGTTAAATTAAGTGGAACTCTGCATCAGATGCTATCCGTTGTCTTCATTACTCTCTCTGTTATCTCAATTTGATACATTTCTCTCTGTGAATTAATTATGTAACTAAAGATGTAAGTTGTTAGAAGAACTATGAAAGGACTTTATTATACTCTCAACAAGTTACATTCTTTAAGTCATACTGAAGTATACCAAAGAAACCCAATGGACCAGAAATGAATAAAACAATGAATCTTCACATGGATATGAAGGAACTTTATTGCAAATTAATTTGTTAAATAAATTTATTGTTACCTAAAATTAATCTTAGTTATCCAGTTGTTCAATTCTATTTTGTTTTTATTGCATCACTCATCAGTCATTGCATTTGTTCATGAGAATCTCATGCCTCCTGAGCTACGTCTGGTATAACTAGACCTAGGTAAGTCAGGTTGTAGTGAGATGGAACTCTAGTGGCACCGTTTGGAAAACCAAACATATAAATGTCTAGATGCTTCCAGCCTCTATGGTGCTACATCCTCTGATGAGCAGGAAATATTGTTGTAGAAGGAGGGGGCTAACATCTGCATTGGGTAATGCCAATTGATAGTTCCTTCCTGCAACATGCTCATCAGGAAATTGTTACAACTGAAGTAATAAAAGAGTTGTATGGTGGTCCAGTTACTATATATATATATATATATATATATATATATATATATATATATATATATATATATATATATATATATATATATATATATATATATATATATATTTCTTTGCATATTAGATGTACAGTATTTTGCACAATAAAATATTTTATGGAAATAATCCTAAAAGTTTTACAAAATTTTAGAACATGTTAAAAGTTGATATTGACTTAAAACATCAAACAAATTAGAGAGATTCTAATTTCTTACTAACAAGAGGATTATTATGTTCATATATAAAAAAGTTATTTTTTAAAATAGAATATCATCCTGAAACTATTTAATGGGAATTATTTAACGGGTAAGAAAGTGTAGACATTTTTTTTTTTAAAACCAACAATTTTTATTATGCAATTTTTTTTACAAACTTTGAAAAGATGATTTGAAATTCAATTGATTATTTAATCATTTTTTTCTCATGTGTCATAGCATCAGCCAGGAAGTGAACCCACTAACCTGGGACAACTGCTTGCAAAGCAGCTGTCACTGACTTCTCAACCGCCAATGCTTGACTTATTTAAACATTTATCATTAAATAACAGACAAATGATGTATAAAATTACAAAAGGTACATTTTGTAAATACATAGCAAAGGCATACTAAAGTAAAAAAGAATGGAATTATCTACTTATAATGTGATTGGAGAAGAGACTAAGCTCCAAATAGCTACATGGTCTGGAGGGACAAGTACTCTGATTCTGTTTTTATTTTTTGAAATTTTATTGTAAAACAGTGTTGTGGGTAGAAGCAAAAATAGTATCTTAGGAAGCAAAAGGTAAACATAATGCAAATAGAAAATAATAATGGTAGTTGCAGGGAAATGCCATATTTCATGCTATCAACAAGAGTAGAAATATAGGAAGTACACAATTTAGTAATTCAACTCAATAATATTTTTATAGGGAAGAAGAGCAGAACAGAACAGATAATGATGTATTGCTTCTTCAGACTCCTAACAAAGTGAACAAATGAGGGCAATGTTAGCATGCAACATTCTCTGTGATAAAAATTAACTAGTAGAGAGAGGTTCTAAATGAATGCCCAAACATTTTCCTATTTACTTTATTATAAAAATATAGCAGTTAGTATCATTATTATTATTCTTATTGTTTCAATGAATACATGAATAAAGCCATACTCAATAAAATATATACATAAATAGAACCCCTCAATATGTTATTATTTACTACATTATTTATTCTTTTAATTTTGTTTATGCTATAGTCTATATATATGTGTGTGTGTTATACATGTGCATGTGATTGTTGAAAAGTACTATACACCTGCAGTTCAATAAACAGTGCATACTTTATTGTAATCAATGTTTAGCAACAAAATACTAACCATCATATGTTACATACATTTGTACATCAGGGGGCGTGGAACAGAACGTAGCGTTGTTCATGGCTCCACTGCATTTTAAACATATCATAGTAAAATCAAACTAAGATCTTTGTTATAATAATATTAGATTTGTTTTTAAATGAAAAAGTTTATTAAAACTTTTAGCTGTATTTTTTAAATTATTATTTTGTAATTTTTTTTTTTAATATTTTATTACAATAAAATCTGCAATTAAAATGAATAGGCAAATTTCTTTATCTTTACGAAAAAAATACAAATAACTTTATGTACTTTAAAAATATTTATTTAAACGAAAAATCATGTAATTAAAATTATTTAAATAGAAATAAGATTTTGCTTATTATAAAATTCAAAAAATAAATACATTCAGCATGTCTTCAAAGAAATGCTTGTTTAATACTTTAACAAACATAGTATACTGAGTACGGTTTTGACTAGCTGATAATCATATTCATAAATATTGTTACCCAAAAAAATTGTGAGATTTATACCAGATTCAGAAAAAATGGTGATTTACATAAAATTTGATTATATAATTTAAATGAACCACTTTTTTTGATAAGAGGACACGTGATTCTTTTTTTTAATTAAAAATAATCAATTGAAAACAAAATTGAAATAGACAACTATAAATAAAAATTTTAATAAATTTAAATAAATAAAAAATACAAATTTTGACATTAAAATTTGATTATTTTAAGTATTTCTTGTTGATTGCATGTATATTGTTGGCAATGTTCCAGGATTCTTAAACTATGTGTTTAGCTTCATTTCTTTCAGAGCAGATAATACTGGATGAGTTTAAAGCTGTGACTATGTTTAGACTCATGTTTTGAAAAATAGATTTAATATCCATATTATTTTTAGCATGATTGTGTTGGTATTTGTCTGTGCAATTCTTGTAGAGAGAAAGGCATGAGATTCTTCACAGTAAACAGCATTAGAGTTTGTGATTTTGCATATAATTTTATACACAACTTGGGCCACCTGCTTATTTTTCATGTTGCATATTGTCAATCAGGTGATTCATGCAGGGGGGGTGTCAATCTCTCTTCAAGATTTACACAGCACAAATACTAATACAACTAAGCTAAGAATAATATGGATATTAAATCTACTTTTCTCAAATACAAGCCTAAACACGGTCACAGTTTTGAACCCATATCTGTCAATATTCTTCAAGAAGTATAATAACTACTTTTTTATTGCATTGCCAAATGTATACCATATAATACTAAATTGTTCAAGTACTTTTCTACTGTTTTTACTGTTTTTTATTGTAACAGTTGAGATTAGAAGAAATAAATTTCTGAAGAATATTGCTGGAACAATTGAAACTGTAAACTGTAAGAAAGGGTGGTAAATAAAGCATTGTGTAACAATAGTAGAGTGCTTGGACAATTTAGTATTATATGGCATATGTCAATATCGTTTGCTCCAAAAGAAATGATGCTAAATGTAAAAATAAAGAAGCCTGGCACACTGCCAACAACATACATTCAATCAACAAGAAAAAATATTATATCCCCCTATCAAAAAGTTGCTCAATTAAGTCATTTTATTTATATATTATAATCAAATTTTATATAAGTTATCACTTTTGTTATTCTTTTATAAATCTCACAATTTTTAGGATAATTATAACTATGAATATGACTACCAGCTAGTTGAGAGTGCCCCAAGAATACTTTGACATTAAAGTATTAAACAAGCTTTTCTTTATATACATGTTGTGTGTATTATATATATAGAGCATGCAAATAAGCTCTTAACAAGCTTTGCAGATTATCCCCAACCGCAGACTGGTTTCTGCTATTGGCATCCTCAGTGAGGTGCTAGGATATTCAAGCATTAGATTAAAAATACAAGGACAAGCCCACACCTTATCTAATATATAACTATTAATTAGAAAATCTGAAATTTTCAGACATCCATATGTCTTCCAATCCAACTATCTAACTTAAATAGTCATATGGGACTGAACTAAGTTCAGATACATCATATATTAATAGCTTTAGCAATATAAAATCACCAAAGCCTTAACAGCAAAAAATAAATTTTCAAAAAAAAAAATCAAGTCAGATGTCACATAACCTAATTTAATATGCTTGTATTACAAAGGTTATATAGAGAGCTAACAAATAAGCTCTTAACAAGCTTTGCAGAATATCCCCAAACCCATACTGCTTCTTGCTACTGGTTTCCTCAGTGAGGTCCTAGGATATTCAAGCATTAGATTAAAAATCCAATGCTTAAGAACTTATTTGTGAGCTCTATATATAACATTTGTAATACAAGCTTATTAAATTAGATCACATGACATCTGACTTGATTTTTTGGTAATTTTATTTTTTGCTATTAATGCTTTTGCAATTTTATATTGATAAACCTATTAATATATGGTGTATCTGAACTTAGTTCAGTTCCATATGGCTATTTTAGTTAGATAGCTGGATTGGAAGACATATGGATGTCTGAAAATTTCAGATTTTCTAATTAATAGTTATACATTAGATAAGTTGCTGGGCTCATCCTTGTTTTTTTAATCTAATCCTTGAATATCCTAGCACCTCCCTGAGGATGCCAGTAGCAGAAACCGGTCTGGGGCTGGGGACATTCTGCAAAGATTGTTGAAATCTAATTTGTGAGCTCTATATATAACATTTGTAATACAAGCTTATTAAATTAGGTCATGTGTTATCTGATTTTGATTTTTTTTTGTAATGTTGTGTGTATTCAGTTTTTTAATTACTTTTTTTTTTTAGAAGAGTTTAATAAGATTGTTATTACATTATTATAAACTTAAAAAGAGCATTAGATTGTATTTATTAAATGTCTATAACATTTCTCTTTCATATTCAAACTCACCATTATATATACTAAATCTCTGTTCAAGCGTTACATTCGCTTAATTGGTTTATAGATCAAAAAATGATCAAATTTTAAATTAAAACTTGTTCATAATGTTGTCTTTGCAACGTAATATATTAAAAAATAATTCAATAAAAATTATTTAATAAGACAACTTTTTTAAAAAATATTATGTTTAATAAACCTTATCAACCCGGATTTCGCTTCTATATTGGAGCCTTATCAAGATGTAAATACACAAAGTTATATTATAATTCCTTCTATTTTACAGCAACTCCATCTATAGGCTTCATTTTACATTATACTTATAAATTATAATCATGTATTTACATTATATAATCATATATTTATATTTTAATATTATTTATAAATTTCCTAATTTTCTCTTTTTTACATATTATAACTATATTTAATAATTTAAACTTATCATAATTAGAATGATAATTATTAATATAAATATATACATATAATTTACCTATAATTATACTTAACTTAAATTTTCCAGCTATCTAATAACACCCATTTTCCAGCCAATTTTACAGGACCTTTAACTATATTCATACATTTTTCAAAATTCTCTTGTATATACAAAGATTCATAACATATCCTCTCACTATACTTTTTTACATATTTAATCACGTGAATGTTTTTTCACAATTTATTCTATGTCCAGTATTTAAAAAATGTAGATAAATCCCTGATCTCATATCCTTCCTTTTAATTGCTCTATTATGTTCTTTACCTCTTTCTAATGTAGTTTTCTCTGTCTGGCCAATATATATCTTGTTACAAAATTCACAAATAATCTTATATACTAACCCAGCTTTATCATTCTCATTATTATTTTCTATATTACATATCCATTTCCCTAATGATCTATTGTTTTTCCATCCTATTTTAATATTATTAGGTAATTTTTCTCTTACCAATGCTTTATATACCCTATCAAAATATGGAATTGAAATCCATTTATTATCTATAGTTAATTTGTGATTATTATAACATCTACTATCTTCATTTTTATTTTTAAAAAATTTACTTATATTTTTCTTTTTATATCCCATACTAATATAATCATTTTCAACCTCCAACTTTTGTATTAATGCTACATCTTTATCTAAAGTTAATCTATTATTTTTCTCTTTAAACCCTTTCATTGCTGCCATTTTTTGAGACCATGGTTGATATGAACTTGGATCTATTATAGATCCAAGTTCATATCAACCATGTCTCAAAAATAATCAAGTTCATATCAACCATTGGTCTCAAAAAATGGCAGCAATGAAAGGGTTTAAAGAGAAAAATAATAGATTAACTTTAGATAAAGATGTAGCATTAATACAAAAGTTGGAGGTTGAAAATGATTATATTAGTATGGGATATAAAAAGAAAATAGTAAGTAATTTTTTTAAAAATAAAAATGAAGATAGTAGATATTATAATAATCACAAATTAACTATAGATAATAAATGGATTTCAATTCCATATTTTGATAAAGTATATAAAGCATTGGTAAAGAAAAAATTACTTAATAATATTAAAATAGGATGGAAAAACAATAGATCATTAGGGAAATGGATATGTAATATAGAAAATAATAATGAAAATGATAAAGCTGGGTTAGTATATAAGATTATTTTGTGAATTTTGTAACAAGATATATATTGGCCAGACAGAAAAACTACATTAGAAAGAGGTAAAGAACATAATAGAGCAATTAAAAGGAAGGATATGAGATCAGGATTTATCTACATTTTTAAATACTGGACATAGAATAAATTGTGAAAAAACATTCAAGTGATTAAATATATAAAAAAGTATAGTGAGAGGATATGTTATGAATCTTTGTATATACAAGAGAATTTTGAAAAATGTATGAATATAGTTAAAGGTCCTGTAAAATTGGCTGGAAAAGTGTTATTAGATAGCTGGAAAATTTAAGTTAAGTATAATTATATAGGTAAATTATATGTATATATTTATATTAATAATTATCATTCTAATTATGATAAGTTTAAATTATTAAATATAGTTATAATATGTAAAAGAGAAAATTAGGAAATTTATAAATAATATTAAAATATAAATATATGATTATATAATGTAAATACATGATTATAATTTATAAGTATAATGTAAAATGAAGCCTATAGATGGAGTTGCTGTAAAATAGAAGGAATTATAATATAACTTTGTGTATTTACATCTTGATAAGGCTCCAATATAGAAGCGAAATCCGGGTTGATAAGGTTTATTAAACATAATATTTTTTAAAAAAGTTGTCTTATTAAATAATTTTTATTGAATTATTTTTTAATATATATATATATATTATTTGAATAAACTTATTCACAAAAAAATTTGTGTCTGGCATAATAAAATTATTTATTGGTTTCTTTTTTTATAAACAATTCTGACTATTGCCATAAAGTCAAATACTAAAGGCTTTAAAACATCTATAAATGTATATGATCACAATCAATCCTTAAGCTATCAACAATCTCAACCTGTAGTAAATAAGGTTGCCTTGACTACAGGTTGAGATTGTTGATAGCTTAAGGTTTTAGAATTCAATTCGGTTACCTTGACTACAGGTTGAGATTGTTAATAACTTAAGGTTTTATTATTTAATTCTGACTTTATTGACAGATCTATTATTTATTCTTAATAAACATTATGATATACATTAAAGTGACCACTGCAGTATATATCTATAACTATATTATTTATGACATTAACATTACATGATTAATGATGACAATATTTTTGCATGATTTATGATATATGAGTAATATTGTAGAAAGACCTATTTTTCACATATCCAATAAAATTGGCATAAATTATCTTGTCAACAATTGTTTTAAAATCTTAGCTGATCCATCTATAGTCAAAGCTTATTTTTTAAAATAACCGACAATTATTCACGATATCTAAATTAAGATTTGAACTTAATATGAGCCTGATTATTAGTTTAACATATTGCTTGTACAAATTCAGTTTTTATATCACAGGGAAAAGAAATTTTCTCATTATCAATGACCTGCAAAATTGTAAGATGTACTAATTTGGTCAATGATCTACAACTTTTATTTTTTAATAAATGGATATAAATGGCAGATTCAATTTATTACAATTAGAAACAGTGCTAAAAATAAATGTTTATTTACATATGTTTAAGAGTTCATTTGTGAGTGACGTCTAGTAAATTCTAGATAAGTTCATTGGCGTTATTCATTCAGATATCATAAACAGTGGTTTAAAGTGAGTAGTCTATCCTCACACTTTCACATACAGTACTTAAGATTTGCCCATATATAAGCATTTGGGTTGGATTGAATAAGTGGATTCATTTTATTCTTTCCTAAATACTATATCTTGTGTTGTAAGCGGAAGTACTCATTTATTATTATTTAACACTCATAAAAAAGCGCACAATAGCTTAAATGGCTGATTAAATTTATTACAATTAGAAACAGTGTTAAAAGTAAATGTTTATTTACATATGTTTAAAGTTTCATTTGTGAGTGACGTCCAGTAAATTCTAGATAATTTTGTCGGCATCCTTCATTCAGATATCGTAAACAATGGTTTAAAGTGAGTAGTCTATTCTCACACTTTCACTTACAGTACTTAAGATTTGCCCATATATAAGCATTTGGGTTGGATTGAATAAGTGGATTCATTTTATTCTTTCCTAAATACTATATCTTGTGTTGTAAGCAGAAGTACTCATTTATTATTATTTAACACTCGTGAAAAAGCACACAATAGCTTAAATGGCTGATTAAATTTATTACAATTATAAACAGCACTAAAAATAAATGTTTATAAACACATTAAGCAAATTTAATATTTACATTTTGAATTACAAGTGTCAAAATTAACCAACCCACATCTTTGACACCATCCACTTTAGATAAATATAGTAATGCCTATTAGTAATCACTTATTAAACTAGAGATTGTCTCTAGCACCAATATACACTTTAAAACTCAATTAAAGATTAATATAACTGATTTTTAAAAATTAAAGACACAAACACATGGAGTTATTTACATTTCTTTTTCCCATATGTAATATCTTTATAAACATATTAAATAACCTCAATAATGATACACTAAAAAATAAAAAACCCAAGATGCATTTCAGAAAAATCCTTTGTTCCAAAATGTAAATAATTAACAATTATGATGTATTCATATCAAATGAATTTATTTTTGATATATTTAAATCTTATAAAATGTAAAAAAAAATAAATCAATGCTTAAAGAGAAAATAATGAAATATATCCAAAACAATATGTCGTGGTTAGTTTAAAAACTTTCATTATATAGTTGATTCTTGTTAAGGTATTAATCTAATATATATTAATATTAAAAAGTAATAATAAATATATTGTTCATAGAATTTAATTTATATAACTTATAAGCAAAATGTACATGGCATTGTATTGCTAATAAATTACTGGAATTTTACATATATATTATATTGGAGATCATTTGTTTTTTTCATATGTATGTGGTCATGGATATCAGTTGTATAAGATGAAGTGTGTGTGTTGCTGTAGGAAGTTTGAAAGCTGAGTTCAAGTCCTTATAATTACATTAAATTTAGTATAGAACATATATTTATATTTGAATATTATGTATAATTCAATTACATATTTTTATGTATTTATTATGTTGTAAACGATGGAAAATGGTTGGTATTTCCTTTTAAGTATATGTTTGGGTATTGGTAGGTAACTTTCAATTACTCACTAATAGCCATATAACCCTCAATTATAAGTAATAACCCTAAAGCTAAACTACTTTGCTCTAATACCAACCACATATTGTTGGATAAAACAGATAAAACTTTCCATATGAGTAGGCAGTAGATAGGGATTCCTTCTTGTATCTTCTGATTACTGTTGCTTTCACTGAGTGGTGCTACTGTAAGGATAGTTTTGCCTGTTTGAACAGCTTGAGAAAGCATAAGAAATGGTGATTATATGATGTTGTTAGATACTAGAACATAATACTTAACTACAAAACTATGAGAATGAAATTGAAAACACAATAATATCTTCAAACCAAGCTCATTAGCTTATATAGTCATATAGGTACAGAAACTAGTCTGGGAGATTAGACGAGTAGGCACTGGATAGGTATTTTATGCACAAGCCTTTTGGCATCCATTGACTACTCTGACTTGCACTTAATGCCACTACTGTATGGAAAGTTTTGCTTGTTTTAATAATAATTATGAGCAAGTATAAGAAATGGTCATGTGATATTTAGTGGCTTAATACCAATCCTTCCAAATAGCATAGTGGTGGCTATGGTTATTAAAGAACCAAAGACACCAAAATGTATGGGTACTGAAATGAGATGGGACCTATATGTCTATATAAGCTAATGGGCTTGGATTGAAATTTTTATTGTGTTTTCAATTTTATTCTCATAGTTTTGTAGTTAAGTAGAGATAAAAGATGGCTGCTGGAAAGGTGCATTAGATCTTAAGATCTAGGTGCAATGCTGTTAGATCCAGGGTTCCTCACTGATTAAAGACACAAGCTAGAAACTAGTCTGGGGATATTGCATGAGTAGGCACTAGATAGGGATTTTATGCATAAGCCCCCTGACATCTATTGATTACTCTGGCTTGCATTGAGTGGCACTACTGTATGGAGAGTTTTGCCTGTTTTAATAACAGTTATGAGCAAGCATAAGAAACAGTGATCATGTGATGTTTAGTGTTTTAATAACAAAACATATTATTAGTTATTACATTGTGATAATCCCACAATTTTATGTCTTTACATATATCTAATTAATAAATAAATTGACATCATCCACAATAAATACTAACTAAATGTTAATCAAATAATGTAATATAGAATGCAATAAATTTATATTTAGTCCATGATCTTTCTACATCTTATACATATACATATTAATAGGATGATTGAAATGTAGGTAAGTTAATAGATAGGCTAAAAGAATGATAGCTATTTATGTATATTAATAGATAGATATATTGATAGATAGATGGATGGATGGATAGATAGATGAATAGATGCATAGATAGATAGGAAAGTAGAAAAGTGATCGGATTGTTAAACAAATAATGGATATACGAGGGGGTGGCAGGTAGACAGATGGGCAAATAGATTAATAGATATATAGGTAAATAAATAAATGCATAAGTAGCTATATATATATAAGGAAATATATATATAAGATAGATACATATTTAGGTAAATAGATACGTAGGTAGATAGATAGATATAAATTATAGAGAACAGTTAATACTAACCTTAAAAATAATCTAATCATTTCAGGGTCTACCGAGTTTATAATTTTTTGCGTAATAGATTCATCCTCTTTGCTTAATACTCCAGCCATGATAGATTTTTCTCTATCCGTTGAGGTAGGTTGCGGTAATCCTAATCGCCCTAAAACAATTCCTATTGCAAGAAATATTGCGCAACAAGAACTAACGGAATGGCAAAAGTTCTTTTAGAAGCGTCACAAAATGTTTGCTTTTTTTGTAGTTCATAACCGGTCATTTTACAATTCGACGGAGGTGGTGGTTGGCTTATATCCGAATTGGGGCTGTTATTTGTCATTAAAAATATATGCAGTTAACTCTTCCTTAATGGGTATAAAAAGAAATTAAATCATTTACAGAAGGTGTTTGTTTTTATTCCTGGTAGTTAAAATTTCTAAACCATCTGTTACTTAATGCTAAACCAAAGGTAAAATAAATAACTTATTTCTTTTAAAAAATCAAAAAATATTCTCTCCTTTACTAGCATAATTATTACTGTCTAATATTGAGTTAAGGCTTCCCACTAATATAATCGCGAAGCTTTAATTATATAATTAATTGTCATCATGTGGTTATTATGTCAGAAATTTATAATTTTACACAGCTTGTTATTACAGTCTATTGAAATAACAATAATTATTTTTTGTATGCAAACGTCACTTTCGATTTGCTAACCAATGAATGGAAAGTTTAATATAGAGGTCAGATCATTTTCTTTCACCCTTGTCAACAGTCAATAACTTTATATAGAGTCTTATCTCCATTATTATATTTTTATTCTGCTATTCAGGTAAACTCATTAAAAGTCTTCGACTAAATTAATCGGAAAAATATCTGAAATATGTAATTATTCATAAGTCTGCTTTAATTGAAATAATTTCGCAAAAAATCTATAATTCGTATTTCTATTTATATTATTACCGAGTCAACTATATTTTAAAATGCTAAATATTTTAAACAGCGTTAGCGAAATTGTCATTGCTTTTAATTTTACAATTGAGGAAGGGAAGAATTCATATAAAACAACCACGCATATGGTATTGTTATATTCACTGCCGCCAGACATTTCAGATTTTTAGAATTAAAAAAAGTAGAGAGAAGAAGTAGATTATTCATAAATTTATTTATTTATACTTGAGAGAAAAAAAAAAATTAAATAGGTTCCAATTATTATAGTTTTGTATTATTTAAATACCAATTCGCTTCACATATCTGCGAATGTTATGTGTGAATGTTGTGTGTTATGTTTTATAATTCAATCAATTTTCTATTCCTTTATTTCTTTTTTCTTTTGTTATTGATCGACATATTTAGATCTGCCATACATCTGATATTCATTTGTCTATTTTATTACTGTGCAGTTCAATATTCTATACAAAGGGATATCAAAAACAATCAAATTCACGTTAAAAACAACTTCTAAAGCTTGTTTCAATCAATTATGGGTTTTATTGCATGCATATTTATCTTGATCTTTATGAGAATAAAACCACCTGACTATTGAACTTTACAATGATAGATTTGCTAATTACTGAGCTGCTAAGATGTTTTAATTTGCAACTATTAATCTTAGTAATTAGGTTTGTAAATCAGTTCAGTGTAAGTGTGAAATTAACATAATTTAATAGCATTGTTTTCAGCATAGTAGATGTTTTTAAAAGGTAATTATAATTACAAAAAAACAGGTAAAACTCTCCATATAATAGTACCACTCAGTGCAACCAAAGTAATCAATGGATGCCAGAAGGCTTGTGCATAAAATCCCTATCTAGTGCCTACTCATCCAATATCCCCAGACTAGTTTCTGGCTTTCGTCAGTGAGGAGCTTTGGATATGAGAGCACTGCACTTAGATCTTAGGATCTAATGCAACTCTCCAGCAGCCACCCTTTATCTCTACTTAACTACAAAAGTATGACAATAAAATTGAAAATACAATAATATTTTCAATCTAAGCTCAATAGCTTATATAATCATATGGGGCTGAACCCAGTTCAGTACCCATACATTTTGGTGTCCTTGGCTCTTTAACAACTATAGCCACCACTATCCTATTAAGCAGGATTGGTGTTAAGCCACTAAACATCACATGATCACTATTCTTATGCTAGCATATTACTGTTATTAAAACAGGCAAAACCCCCTTATAGTCGTGCCACTCAGTGCCAACCAGAGTAATCAATGCTAGCATAGGAAATAGTGATCATGTGATGCTTAGTGGTTTTAATAAAATCACCTGATATTGCAACTTTTTTATATTATTATCCAAAATACTTAAATATAGCAGGTTGAAAATTCCCTTTGATTAGCATAGAGAAACAGACTTCAGAATATTTCACACTAGAAAGATTACTGATCATCTTTTATGAAAAATGAAATCAATTTGTTGATTTAGAATTTATTAAAAATGTAGTTTATTGTAATCATAAAGAGAAATAGATTGTTTTTTTAATGAATAATAGTGGATAAACTCTAGTCTAATGAATGACTTATTAAAATATTAATATACTTCCATCAAATGGTTTATGTCAAAGTTGTGAAGGCAATAAGTTTGGCACATCAATTAAACTGTAGTAATTGACTATCTATAGATAGTGAACAATGATAAAGATATGTGTGATCTGGGTCAACTGATGAGTTCTGGTTCAGTACGAAATGTGCATCTTGGAGAATCATATATCTTTTTCACATGTCTTTGATAACATGCTTGTGATTACATCCCTTCACAAGGTGTTAAAAGTGGATATAAATCAGTCCTACCTTTAGTGAGAATGATGATGATTATGAAGTAGATAATGAATGACTAATAAAAATTATTAATATATTTTTTTCTCTTTTTTATTATTCTAAGTGGGAGTTAGTTTATTAAATTAATATAATATTCATTATTGCAATATAAAACAATAGTGAATGAAATTGTCCCTGTGACACAAGATTACGGAATAACATCATTATTGCCATAGTCAATGCAGCAAATTGTCTGGGGTAATGTTTAAAACAGTTTTATAGATAGCACATCTGTAAAGAATGCAGTGTTATATAATTTATGAACTTCTGCATTTTAATCTATATTACATATCTTCAGACTACAAAAATAATTACAATTATTAATTCGAAGAAGTATAATGCTAATTATATATATATGAAAACCAGTCCTCTGGTTGAAATATTATATTATTTATTGGATTTATAAGTCTTTATTTTTTTGTTATATATATATGAAAACCAGTCCTCTGGTTGAAATATTATATTATTTATTGGATTTATAAGTCTTTATTTTTTTGTTTTTATATATATATATATACATATACACACTCATAAATTAGATCAAAAATAGAAATGATTGTAAAGAAAAATAAAAAATGACACATGAAAAATTGTGTACTCTTATCTTACAAATATTTTAAGAGCGTGGAAGAGTCGATAGAGAATTGCCCTAAAATCAATCCTGTGGCCTGGTGACCCTTATATTATCTAAACAGAAAAACAACTAATTAAAAACTTACAATCAGAAACAAAATCTGAATTTTAAAAAAATCAAACATGGATCACTCTTAATTGATCACCTTCATTTGTATTGGGGTGATAATTCATGAAAATGCCACTAGTGTGTCCAACTGGAAAAAGTGACTGGTTCTGACCCCAAGCGGCCCTTTAAAATATTTTTAGATTAAATATGTGCTTCTTATACATCCCCATTTTCAGCCATTACCCATCCACTACAGGATAAAGATCCACCAAGTTCAATCCATATTCTAGAATCTATAGCCTCTCTTTTCTACATCACCCCATTTCACTTCCTTATGTCATCCATCATTTCACATATCATCTCTTCATAGGTTTTTTATAATTTCTTGGGAATCCACTTAAGATTTCAGCTTTCTATTTGATATCATTATAGCAATATGTCCAGCCCAACCTTACTTTAGTTTCTTAATTTTTTCAATGATATCAACAACATCAGTTTGTTCTCACTCATACCTGTTGTATTTTTGGTGCTCTCTCTTACTCTTGAACATATACCTTTCCATAATTTGTTAAATGATCACCAAGACAAAACACCCATGAGTTACTCTTGTACATAGTTTTCAGAAAGAGAAAATCATTAATAAGCCACAATGTGATCTAAAACCTCACAGGATAAGTGACCGTGTAATAAAAAAAGTGATAGTGAGAAAGAAATCCAAAGAAAATTTTTGGGCTTATTTAAAATAAAAATGGGAGAAGATAATCGTGACTCTTCAATTGGAGATTAGGAAAAAAACTTAACTCCAGTAATATATAAAAGTGCAAAAAGTGCTATTTGTGCAGAGAGAAGAGTAAAAAAGCATGTAATGCATGTATTACTCATGAACATATATTAACTATTTAGCAAGAAATATTAAGTCGCTTGTGTATTTAAATCATATGTTCTTTGACATGAAATGTTCCCCTGTTTTACATGCTAACATTAAATACTGTTTTAAATTTCTAAAAAACTGATGTGAAAACCTTTGAACTAATCTAAACTAACTGTACATAACAGTAAAACTACGAGCCCGTAAGGTCATTTTCAAGTGGATTGAAGAATTTGATGATGATTCAAATAGAGCAATCAAGATATGATCAAGGATTACAAAATTTATGATCAAGGCATGCTAGCAAAATATATTTTTTGTGGTAAAAATCTAATCTATGCGTACTATTACCTACATAACATATGTTTTGATCAGAGATGGCTGATAAATAAAGAATCATTCATCATTTCACAGGTTCACAATATATATATATATAAACAAAAAAAGACTTATAAATCCAATAAATAATATTATATTTCAACCAGAGGACTGTGTATTTTTTTTCTTTATGATGAAAACCAGTCCTCTGGTTGAAATATAGTATTATTTATTAGTTTTAGAATCTTTTTGTTTTTATATGTATTTCCTTTAGTTAGTTTGTTATATATTAATATATATATATATATATATATATATATATATATATATATATATATATATATATATATATATATATATATATATAGATAGATAGATAGAGAGAGAGAGGATAATTTAATGCTCTAATTTATCGTAATTAAATTTGAATTGCATCTTCATTGATAATTTTTTATATTTCTCCACAAAATCTCTCAGTCAAACCATATATAATACTTTTTACCTGAGATAATCATAGCTTCAGAATCTTGAAAATAGTTGCCTAAGAATTCTTCATTTTATTTTGTATCCAAAAATGTTAAAAAATCTCAAGACATCTATAAAAAAGGTGTCAAATAAAAAAAATAATACAAAATAAATCATTTCTAGAAGATGGATATGCATTTTCATCATAGAAATTGACTTCAGTCATATCCAGAACTAGAATTGAAGGATATTGTCTGTATCAATGATAAAATAGTTTCCTCTCTTCATTTTTTATATTTTTGTGTATATCTGTGATGTTTATATTTTTTGAGCACACATACTATGATGAAAATGTGACCAATTAGCCAACTTCACCTTAATTTCAAAGGTATAAAGTAATAATCAGAATTTGATTCTTTGCATGCATACAATTCCATGTGGTATACATAATCATTGTGGCTATCACCTACACCACTGCCACTTGAAACCTCTCTTTAGTGATTTTAAAGTTTATATTTTCATGGTATTATGCCCAGTAAAATTTGTGATGACTGCAAGTTTCTGTGATATTCTATTATACTTTAATTTTATATATAAAATCATTACTTGTTGTTATACATACACAGACATGCAAGTGCAAACACAAACACCTATACAAAAATAAATACTAATGAATTATTAAACCTTTTGAAATCTGCATTATGACTATAAAAAATAAAAGGTTGCCTCAAACTTGGATCAGATCCCCAAAATTACTTTGTACATGAATCACTATGTTATATTTGAATGCAAGTATAATTTATACACTACATAGACACACTAATACAACACAAACACAGTAATAAATTAAACATTTATCAAATAATAAAATAATTAAAATAATACTAGCATAAAACAAAAAAAATTAAAAATTGAATACTTATGACCACATTCCGACATTTATTTGTCAGAATATAAATAATGTTAAAATCATCAAAAACATGTTGAGATCCATTTTATGACAGACTTTTACCAAAGTATTGATAATGGTGCCTTTATCGTCTTCACGCAATTAGTAAACTGAGCAGAAAAAAAAATTAAATGAACCTATTAATAAAAATATTAATAAGAATCCAAATTTTATCTCATTTTAACCTGTCATGTACCATTTTAAAGGAATTAAAGCTGCAGAAAATTATGTTTTTTTTTTCATAAATACCATTCTAATGGTATTCCTGCAATTTTGAAAAAAAAACAAAAATTTTAATTTCAATGAATCAGCTGTTGTGGTATAATCGTATGTAATCCTGAAAGGTTAAACTAAAGAAAACCTTCTAATTATTATTCCTTCCATACACATACTATCAAGATTAGCTTTAGCAAAATATAGGAACTCATTGCCTTTTATTTATTATACGGTTTAATGAAATAACAACAGCAAATGTTCCATTAAGATATAATTAATTAATAAACTTTATTTCCAACATTTCTCAGAAAAACAAGCTTGGTTAAGAAAGACATCTTAAAAGTAGATCACACTGTTTTTGTTTTGGTTACATGCATGTATCAGGGGGCTTGTGTGGTTTTTTGTCTGCTTACACTTCTACTCTATATATTTAGATGTGTGTGTAATCTTATAATTAAATATTAATAAATACAGTAAAATAAATATATAAAGTACAACTTTAAATTTTTTTATTTACCTAAGACATTTGACTAGCTTTCATAGTCATTGACAACTAACCTTCTTTTTTAAATGTCTTTAAACACCCTTTCAAAGTCTAACCTTCTTAACAATTCATTGCTTTTTACATTTGCCATGATTTATTTATTAAGTCATGCTTACTTT
>JAQFVV010006950.1:107450-235892 GCA_028023455.1 Epiperipatus broadwayi | reverse complement strand
TTATTATTATTAGCTAAACAAAAATGACAACAGAAAAAAAAATTATATATTCAAGGCTATATACATTACTTCTCATTACAGATTTAATTAAATATGCATCTACATACATATATTTAAAATTAAAGTGATTGATCTAGTAAATTCAAAAGAAAATTTCATACTGATGGGTTTTTTTTTTTTTTTGATGGAAAAATTCTAATTAAACTAATTCATTCTGACACTTCATAAATAAAGACTTCAAATGTATCAGTAAATCAAGTAATTGGTTTTAAATAAGCGCAGACTTGCAAATATATAAACAAAAGCAATATATATATATATATATACAGTAATAGCAAATATATTACACATTGGAGTTTATACATCCATTATAATGTTAAAATGTACGAGTTTATTCATAAAAATACAATTTTATATTACTTTTCTATACATAAAATCAAGCAAATAAAACATACCATTTTTAAGTTCATACAAACACACACACATATATGAATAAAAAAAAAAGAACGGTTGCCTTGTGAGATAAGATGATAGCTCACCAAGATCTAGCGACTTTTTTCAGTACAGTTTGTTTTGACTTCTCTCTGTGTTCTTTCACTTATTCTCTCTCAATTTTCTTTTTGAATTTTTTTGTACAGTCTTCAATTATTTAGGTTTACAGTAAAGAAATAAAACGCATTCATTCCTATTACTTATATCATTAATTATTAATGTATTAGAATGTGTTGAAAAAAAACCTGTAATTTATTTCAATAAAGTTTAGCAAATTAAATTATCTCATAGATAGGCTCACAATGTTTGGAACTATTTTTTACATTGTAGTGGCCCAAAAAGTATCTTGGTAACATATACAAATTATTAGGGATGGTTGTCCATGTTCAAGCATTACCCTGCTAAAAAATGCAGAATGAATTACCATTCAGAAATCCAGGTTATAACATTTCATTCATTTGCACTGAGCCATCAACATATTGATAATGCATACAAAAGACATCAAAATGTAATACAAAGGATTAACTTACTGATACCAAATGAATTACGACTAACTTTTTCATTCATGACCTCTGCTACCAGATAAAAATGTGACACATCTCTAAACATGACAAAATGTTATTTCTGTAGCCATGGTTTTCTATGTCTAAAACTGGCAATATCTTGTGGTTTATTTTAGTTGTAACAATGACAATTGAAATTTCATATCAGCCACTCTAATTTTGTTTTGTCACCTAACTTATAAGAAGAGTGACACTATTGTAATGTATATGTATATTTAAAAAAAATGTAATCTATATATTAAAGAAAATGTGATAGAAATGTTTCTTAAATTAATAGTTAACTGATAACCATCATTATCTAATTAACATACAACTAAAAATAAATATTTAATTAATGAATTACTGCTTCATGACTTTCCAGACATTATTAATAATAAAAACCAAAACTACACAAAATGAGAGAAGAATCAATGTGTGGACATTGAAGGAGAAAATCCGGCATAGACAGACAGACTTTGTTTGAATATTGTTAATCTTAGCTGAATATATATATATATATAATGTAACAGTTTGTACAAATATATATAAAAAACATATATATATTAAATTTATTACTTTAAGTAAATTGACTTGATATGTTGAACTAATAGTATTTTCCTGGTCTGCATTAATATTTAGTCCAGGTTACATAAACCAGTTATCCCCAAGTGAATGATTTCTACAATAAAAAATACATCCATTTCAATCTAGCGATAAATACATAATTTGCTCAACTGCACCAGTTCTTTTGTAAAGACTATTAATGCCCATACATAAAATTAAAATTACATCTCTGTGAATTTGTTTGAGTCAAAAGAAAGTCAATCATTTAGTTCTTAAATATGCTGTAATGGTATTGAACTCTCTTCTATAATTGATAAAACTGCAAAACTCACTATATATATTGCCACACACAGCTAGCTAGAGTAATCAATGGATGCCAGAAGGCTTGTGCATAAAATCCCCATCTAGTGCCTACTCATCCAACATCCCCAGACTAGTTTCTGGCTTATGGCCCGTCAATGAGGAGCCTTGGATCTGAGAGCACTGCATCTAGATCTTATGATCTAATGCAACCCTCCAGCAACCACTTTTTATTTTTATCTCCATTCAACTACAAAACTATGAGTCTTAAACTGAAAATACCTTAATGTTTTCAATCCAAGCCCATTAGCTTATATAGTCATATAGGTCTGAATCCAGTCAGTACCCTGGCTCCTCATTGACGAAGGCCATAAGCCAGAAACTAGTCTGGGGATATTGGGTGAGTAGTGTAGGCACTAATGGGGATTTTATGCACAAGTCTTCTGGCATTCATTGATTACTCTAGCTTGCTGTGTGCGGCAATATATATAGTGAGTTTTACCTGTTTTAACAACAGTTATACACAAGCATAAGAGATGGTAGTCATGTGATGTTTATTGGCTTAAAACCAATTCTGCCTAATAGGATAGTGGTGGTTATGGTTAGTAAAAAACCAAATACACGAAAATGTATGGGTACTGAACTGGGTTCAGACCCATATGACTATATAAAGCTAATGGGCTTGGATTGAAAACATTAAGGTGTTTTCAGTTTAAGAGTCATAGTTTTGTAGTTAAATAGAGATAAAAGGTGGTTGCTGGAGGGTTGCTTTAGATCCTAAGGTCTAGGTGCAGTGCTCTCAGATCCAAGGCTCCTCACTGACAAAGGCCATAAGCCAGAAACTAGTCTGGGGATATTGGATTTGTAGGCACTAGATGGGGATTTTATGCACAAGCCTTCTGGCATTCATTGATTACTCTAGCTTGCTGTGTGTGGCAATATATATAGTGAGTTTTGCCTGTTTTAACAACAGTTATACACAAGCATAAGAGGTGGTGGTCATGTGCTGTTTATTCTGTAATTGATCCATTTAACATAAAACTAGCCCACCATATAATTTCCTCAAACTTCCTTAATATGCAATAAGAGACTAGTTTAATGATTTGTACATCTTATATGCCGGTTCATATCTGTTTAGTTGCAGATTAAAACACCACTCCCTTCTGTATGAGATCAGTCCTCTAAAAATTTCTTAATGATAAACAAAAATAAGAGCAAGATATCTGTGCATTAACAAATATATCTTATATTGCATTTTTACTTTGCTGTTAAGTCATAATGTCCACTTTGTATGTTTTGTTGCTGTAGTTGTTGTTATTGAATGATTATTGTACAATAAATAAATATCGATGAGCTGTTCGCCAATAAGCAGCATACTGAATTGATTGGCTTTTACTTCTAAGTTTAAGATAAAAAACAAATGAACTTTATTCTCACTTACCTAATAGTTCTTAACTAAAATATTAGTTGAATTTTCTTCAAGGCAGGATGAATATATATGCAAATGAATATTTTTTAAAAGATATTTACAATCATGACTTATAGACTAAATTATAGTCTTTATTTCAGAATGGCTGTAAAGTCACATCCAAGGTAATGATGATGACCAAAGATGCTATGTTCTAAGAATCTCCTGAGTGGGAATCCAGGCTGATCTTTTATAATATCTGTTTATTTAGATATTTACAATTGCATATGACTTTCAGGTAACGGAAGATTGTAAGAATTGAAAGAACTGTCTGATATTAAATAGATTGTTGTTGAATTTCATATAGTTAGAAGAAAAAGTCAATTTAAAAAGTAGACATATATTTTATTCCAAAGCACAAATATTGAAAGTACAAGAGGAATGGGATTTCATTATAAATAAAAAGTGGAAGAATGACATTGTGGGGGTCAGTGGAATGTTAAATAGAGTATCAAGATTAGTTATTCAAATTAATGAAAGATACCAAAAGCAAATAATTCAGGTGTATGTCTCAATAAGTTCTCATTGTGATGAACAAGTAGATGTCTTTTATACAAATAATCAGACCAAACAATATTTTCAAATTGTTACAGGAAACTTTAATTCCAGAATTTGTAAAAGAATGAACAATGAAAGTGTTATGGATAAATTTAGTTATGATGATAGAAATGGGAGATCACAAAAAAATTAAATTATGAATTCTTTCTTTGAAAAAAATGCTAAATAGAAATGGATATGGAAGCATTCAAATGAAGTTATTTTGACTAACGGAAAATAGGTATTTCAAGACTGCCATGTTCTTAATAAATTCAATACAAGAAGTGATCACTGATTAATAAGATATAAGATACAATTAATGCAAAATTTCTTAGAAAAAAAAATTATTAAGAAAAATGGTATTCATAGGTGATATAACCTTAGGAAACATTCAAATGAAATTAATTGGAACTTGCAAATCATTTTAAATTATTAACAGATTTTTGAAACTGGTTCAAAATTTAATGAAATCAGTAAGAAAATAACTGATACACTATTAAGAACTGTGAAAAAGCTGGACTAAAAAGTGGTTTTCAGCACAATGGATCCAAATATTGAATGAATTTACAGAAAGGATTAATAAACATGAGTTGGATTTGTAATTATGAAAAAGCATTTGATTCTATAAATTATTCTATGATGGTTAAAGTACTGCATTATCAAGATATAACCCCTCCATATCATATTCTAAAGAATATTCAAAATGCAACCACAATCATTACATTACATGATGATACTAAAAAGATTAATGTTAAGGATATATAACTGATTCTATATCTCCAAAACTTTTTGTGAATTAAAATGAGAAATTAAAGAAGAAAAGGAAAATGGAGATTATTTAAGTCATCTATATTTTTCAGAAGATATGATTGTTTTTTTAAACAATGATTCAGAACTGAAGAAAATATTGTAAAAGTTATTAGATGAAAGTAAAATATAAATGCTAAAAAAGACTAAAATAATGTTCATTTGATTTTCTCAGAAGAAAATATAGATTCATAATGATAGAAATACCTTAGCCAATTTATTAATGCAGACGGAAACATAATAAACAAAATTAATCATAAAATTAAAGTTAGATGGATAAGCTTTTGGAAAAAATAACTTAATATTAAAAGAAAATATGTGTAAGCATTTGAAAAGAAAGGTTTTTAATAGATGCATTTTACCAATTATTTCTTATAAATCTGAGATTTGGACCTTGATTGAAAAATAATGCATAAACTTCAGACTACTAAATAAACTAAGGACAGATATGTATATTAGAAATAAAAGATTTAAATATGTGAGTGAGAGAATAGCTATCACTGACATCATTGAAAGTATTAAGGGAATTAAATAGAACTGGGCTATTGCTAGAAAAGATAGTAATAGATGGACAGTTAAATTTTTAAATTGGACACAACAGATTATAAAAGATATGTGAGATGGATAGTTGAAATAACCATATTAAAAGTTTCCTTCAATGTATAAATGGATGCACTTGAATAAAAAGATAATAAAAATGCTAAACTAAGAAAGCAGCATGGTTATAAGCAAGAGCTGAATGAATAAAATAACAGAAGATAAAAACTAAACATGGAAATAAAAATAATAATTATATCCAACTGCAATCCAAACCAGTCTACAATAAGAAAGACCTGAATAAGGAGAAACAGAGCATTATATAAAAAATACGGAATAACAAGATTCTAACAGAATTAAAAATATAAAATTGGAATGGTAGAATCTTATGTGAAATAGTTAGAAAGCTAATTTGTAATATTATAAAAAAAAAATACTAGAATATAATTCCAATTAAGAGTAGTTTAGTGATTACTATGGTTGGCACAGGGTGGCACTACTGTATGGAGAGTTTTGCCTTGTTTATAAACAATTGTTCTAGTATAAGAGATGTGATCATGTGATGCTTAATGGTTTAACACCAATCCTGCCTAATGGGATAGTGGTGGCTATGATTGTTAAAGAGCCAAAGACACCAAAATGTATGGGTACTGAACTGAGTTCAGACCTATATGACTATATAAGCTATTGAGCTTAGATTGAAAATATTGTGTTTTCAATTTAATTCTCATAGTTTTATAGTTACGTAGAGATAAAAGGTGGTTGCTGGAGGGTTGCATTAGATCCTAAGATCTAGGTGCAGTGCTCTCAGATCCAAAGCTCCTCACTGACGAAGGCCACAAGCCAGAAACTAGTCTGGGAATATTAGATGAGTAGGCATTAGATAGGGATTTTTATGCACAAGCCTTCTGGCATCCATTGATTACTCTGGTTGGCACAGGGTGGCACTACTGTATGGAGAGTTTTGCCTTGTTTATAAACAATTATGTGCTAGTATAAGAGATGGTGATCATGTTATATTCGTACTTCAAATGTCTCTTATCGTGAAGCCTTGTATGACTCAATATCAAATGTATGATTTGGAATATGGTAATAATATGACCCCAGTATGACTCAAACAATGAAAAAAATACAAAATTAAGACTTTAATACCTAATTTTTTATAGACAGCTGTTAAGTAAAAAGTTTAAATACATGTATTAAACCTTCAAAATTATTAATAGATGGATATAAGTATGAATATGTAACACTGTAAAAGGATTGACACTATCGTGATTGGGGGGGGGGTGCAAAGAAACAGCTAATAAAATTAGTTTGATATAGCTGTATTAAGCTTTGAGTCTAATGATGTATACAGAATGACATTTTTGTTTAAAATGTCACTACAAAGGTATTGAGTGTTTTTAACTTTAGGTTCCCAAGTGAATTTATTCTTCTGAACATTAGAAAATGAAAGTAATAGAAATGTCAACTGCAAGAAAAATGAGAGAATGGGCTTTCTCAGATTTTCAGGACCTTTGAACTTGGAAGTAGTCCAAAACAAAATCAAAAAAAAAAGGGATTATATTAAATTTGTCCAAAAAATTAAGAGAATTTTTAGTAAACACTATCCAAGATAGTAATTATTCTTAGTGAAAGGCTACTCTGATCTTTATTTCATGACAATATATTTGGCATGGGATTGTTTAGGCATATGAATCGTTATACATATTAGTGCATGCTCAGTCACACATTTATAAAGGTTGAATGTTTTATTTACATGGAAATATAAATAGATTTGTGTTATAAAATAATTTTTATTTTACTATAGTCTTTCTATGTTTGGTCTTCATTTTTTTAAAACCTGTAGCTGAAATTATATTTAGGAAAAGCATTAATTATTTTTCCAAATATAAAAATAATGAGAAAAAAAGAAATACTTCTGTATTAATATAATTTTTATAGATTTGTTTGAATCCTGTACTATAATTAAAAGTTCGTTTTTTGTTTTTTTTTTATTTGAATACTTCTTGAATGTTCAAATATCAATTTATTTTTCAGAATAACTAACCACATCATCATCATTATCATAATAGTAATAGTATTGTATTACAAGAAATGATTTAAAATATTCTATAATACTGATATCAATGCATTAATTCTTAAATACAATAATTATTTCTATTAAGGATTACATGAAAAGGCATTAATATAATCATGAGTTATTTTTATTACTTAATCACAAATAAACTTTTTGGAGTTGGTAAAACTTGCAAATCATTTGTAAGACTAATATTGCATGTTTAAATTAGTTAAAAAGCAATAATGAATACCCAATATAATAACTTCATAATTTTTTCTTTAGGGGTCTAATTCACCATTTAGCACATACTCTTTTACTGAGATCTCTAGAGGAATGCTTTGTTTTCATATCAATATGTGGCAATTAGTTTGCATTTTGATCTATCTTTGGTGATATGTATTGATCTGACACAAAAGTGTTAACATTAATGTGTGATATAGATCATAATGATAAGGAATATGGCCAATGCTGAATAATATTTATTGCTCAGATCCCTGTGATTGCAAGTCATATGTTGAGAAGATAATTAAAAGTTATTTGGACTTTGTACAAGCAATGCATATAACTGATAAAAATTAAACAAGTTGAGAAAATACTAATGTCGTATACCTAGAAATTGATTGTGAGCTGGATTGATGCATAGAAAAATATGTTTGCTGATTTAGCAGATTTTGTTGATAATACAAGCTAAAAAGAGGAAATCATATAAAATATTTACTGGCAGTGGAGTTTAATTGATGCATGAGAGGATAATCCATAGAGAAAAGTTGTGATGGAAAGTTGTAAATAAAAATTAAGAAAATAATAACAGTAAAACAGTCCTTTTTTTTTTTAAAGCTAACAAAACTGTAACAAAAAAATATTATCTTAATCTCAGGATTTAAGTTTATATATTAGTGTTAAGTGAAAAACAATGAGAAAAATCTGTACGTGTGTATGTTTTGGAATCATGATTTATAACTTATTTGAGTTTCTTTCTTTGCTTAACATGTTAAGAAATAAACTAATAAAATTTCATTTTTGCTTATTTTTGTTTTGCTGTTTAGCATTATGACTCATTTAAATTTTGCATCATGCAAAAAAAATAGTAATATTGGATAATAAATAAATAAAAATATCTGTGATTATCCTCTTGAGTGTCTATTCATAATTAGAATTTACTTGTTAATGAATGAGTTAACGATATGTGAGTGATGGTTTGAAAAATAATAATGATTGCATTTATGAAACATATGGAGTCTGGGCCATCTCTTTGACATCAATTTAAGCAAGCACATAATAAAAAAGTACTCTCCAAATGCTATAACAAATGAAAATAGTCAATTTCTCACTTATATGTAATAAAACCTTATATACATGTGACATCAATTTCCTACTAAAATAATGTATTGTGTGGGTGCTAGATTTAAGAGTAAATTAAACTATTTTTATTAGTATTATTATTTTATACTTTCTAGCTTTAAGTTATTAATTTTTAATAAAACTCACATAAAATGTATAATATAATCAATGTAATATTTATATTCTATTTTAGTTATGTTTTAACAAACTCAACCTCTAGACAAGCACTCTAAAATATTAACTTCAAACGTGTTCAAATAAATATGAAGATATTGAAAACTGAAGAAATTCAAAAAATAACATGCTTTAACTTTTATAAATTGTCAGAACTTTTTAATTTGTAAGATATAGACCATGAAGACAATTTGAAACAGAAAAAATATGTTTATATTGAGAGTTTAATTCAAAACTTTAAATAATAAAAAACTGGAAATAGATATTGTTATTTATCTACCATGAATGGCAAGTTAGTACTCAATTTAAATTTATGAAAATGATTTTATATAAATAGTCTGAATTATAAATTCAATTTTTTTCTCTTTAAAAATACTATATAGGGATCACTAAAAAATACAGAGATAGGAGGGGTGGGTGTCAGCAGTTTGATGTAATCAATATTTATTGGAAATTTGTTATTAATTCCATATTATTAAATTTTTATAATTTTAAATTATATTTAATATTTTTCCCTCTCAGAAATATTAATTAAATTTTTTAAAGTCAAGTAAAGAAACTTATCTATTTATAAGTCTACAAAGCACAAAGTGCCATAGTAAAAATACAATATATTATAAAACAGTTGGGGATTAAAAGTTATTTTCCCTTTGTCAGTTTGTCATTTTTAAATGGCATGGACATAAATCATAGTTGTGTTATAAAAGAATAAGACTTCTAGTGAAATGATGATGTAAAAAGTGTAGAAATATATTAATAAAAAATTATACATTGAATGCAAATGTAAGTTATTGTAATTGCTAGAGTACAATTAATAAATATTCTGCAAAATTATTAATTAAAAATTTATTATTTTTATTATAATAGTCTGGTAAACAGAAAAACATCTTTATCCATTATCTTTTTTAATTTGCCTGGTTTTTTTTTTTTTTTTCATATGTCAAATGTGTTGACTGGGAAGCAAACAGGCCAGCTGCTTGGAAGGTAGCTATGCTGACCACTAGGCCACCAACACTCGACTAATTTGCCTGTTGTTTTAATTTTTCTATAACAATTACAGAAAACTTTATCACTAATTTTTTAAAATATATTTCCTTCTGATAGTTATATTGTTGTGCATTTTACATAAATAATATTAAAAAACTAACAAGAATTTATTATTATAAATAACAAACATAAGGCAAAATTAATAACTTTATTTGTTATTGAAACAGTAACATTTGCTGTACAAATCATAGTTTCACCTTCTCTCACTTCTTTCTTACCCTTGTACCCTAGTTCAAACCCCAGTTTATCGTAGTGTGTCTGTACTGCCGCTTATATGCTGAAATCCTGCCTAAATTAGATCATGAATGTATTAATGCTCCTGGTATATATAATTGTAAAACTCTATTATTAATAATTTATCAATTCCGAGTATGTACATGTATACATTTAAAAAAATAGGTTATATAAGTAAATTTACACACAGACTGTGATAATACATTTAAAACTTAAATAAAATAATACTTTTGTTATTTAAAGTTACGTTTGTTAAATCTGTTTATTTTAGAGATATTACATGTAATATTTGTTTTCATTTAGTAAGGTAAATATTTCTTGGTAAATAGATTTAAACATTTTACAATTTAAAAGTAAAATAATTTTGTGTTTAGATTTCTAAAATCACACCACATATTTTCTGTCAAAAGTAAATGAGGGTTGGAAAGATAACAATAGAATTAATTATTTAAAGTTTTGGTAACATTTATTAATTAGTGGCTTAAATTTTGCTATCAAATAAACAACAGGATGCCCACTCTGGTATTTTTAATTAAAACATTGTTAAAATTAAAAGTTCTAATCCGAATATCTTAAAAGCAAAACCTAATTATAAAATCCCTGTTTTCAGATATTCGGATAAGATAAGTTGGCAGCTGTGATTTTGTATCTATTTTTGGCTCTATAGTGACTGCTGCGGGGTAGTTCTATTGTATGCTGGTTTAGTATATATAGGGCCGATTGCTATTCTTGTAAAATAATTCATTCTATTCTTGTGCTATTATAATTCTAGGTTTGTGCTATTGTTATGCTATGATGTTATAATATTGGTGGGAAGTTCTTTACATCAAATACTTGATGTATTTAGTATTTTGCTTTCAACCTTCTCAGTGAAGATATTTCAAATACTGAATGTAAAACAGCTGAAATTAGTTAAGCCAACCCTTTAATATTTTCATGATATACCAACCTTTGCTGATTGAGTGGAGAATGCCTGAATAGAGACCGGCGGGAAGGCTCTCTTCCTGCTCAGAATGGCCAACCTGCAGCATATACCATCTGTTGCTCCGGACCTGTTGTAAACTTCCAGCACTGTTTAACATGTATCATCTTTAATCATGAACCAAGAAGCTGCCATATTGATAACATGCTGCCTAATGTCTATTGGAGTTTTAAACCAGAAAATGTGCATGAACTGCCCCAAGTTAAAATGAGGTAACCCCATTAACCCAATAGCTCTTGTGTTGCCTATTTCCTTTCCAAAAGCTAGCTAAAATTTAAATGTATTTCTTTTGTTATGAAACAGTATTTCTGTAAATATATTTGTAATCTAACTTGCGTGCTTTTCTTTCTATCCTTGGGTTAGTATTTTCTATTTTATAAATTTGCCAATTTATTTCTTCTATTATAGTAGTTTGCTTAAATAGCCATCGAATAGCAAATTATTTCCTTCCCTCCTATTAGTGTGCCACCATATTGTTGCGGATTAATTTTATAGTTAATCCATAAATAAATGTTTTCTAAAATCGCTTGTTCGAGAGCTACTCTGTTTTATTTTATTTCAAGAAAGGTATATTTCGTATTTATATATATATAACGAGAGAATATGTGCGAAATTGATAATACATTTTATAATTATAGAAATGCATGATTGTGTATTGCCTTATTAATCCCCTTTTAATCATGCATTCCACTCCATTTTATTATTTTCAAATAACATTGTATTTATAATGCCATTTACAAACTGCAAAATTGAAGTCAAGAATGTGCAGACCATCTTTAAAATAAAGGAATTGGTTAAGTGCCTTTACTTGTTCAGTTACTTCTTTCTTATATTTGTTCTATTTATATTGTGTGTTACTAGAGTGGGCATATAGGGTGTTGAGACTTTGCTTTGTTTATACAGGGATTTAAGGCTCAGACCTTTCCCTTTTATCTTCGCAACTTCCAGATATTGTATGAGCTAGAAACCATACATGGAATATATGCTTCAATCACCTAGCTACGGAGTTTATGGTAGTAGGCCATTCTTGGGATGTTTGTGATTAAACTTCTACGGGGTCCCTGGCAAAATGCCATCCGTCTATTTTGATTTTAGTATTTATTTTATTTTAATTCACAAAGCCATGGTTTCAATGTACCGCACTCCATTCTATATATTAAGCCTCCACTAGTACTACCATTCCCTTGTTATATTTAAATATTTTATTCAATTACCCGTGTCTTAACAACTTCCATGCCTCTAGCTCAACGAGCTTTCGTCCGCACCAGTTTAGAAATCAATATAAATTCTTTTCTCAAATTTTAAAATATTAATTGATTTAAGCAATACTTACTATATTCGTCATAGGCTTTGCATTTGTGAATTAACCTTTTTTTTATGATTGTATATTTGTTTTAAGTGCATTATTATAATTTCATCATGCATTGACCCAAGGTATAGAAAAATTGTATAGATTAACCAGCCATTAATGTAAATGGCATTTTATTGTATCTATTTAAAATATGTTTATCTTTTAATTTGATGGCCCAGTCTGGCTTATTCAGACAAAGCCATTTTAGAGTGCTAATTAATAAACCGTATTTAAATTATAATCAGTTTAAATATATTTATTTTCTGCGATCCACACCATTACTCCAGTCTATTTCTCAGTTTATATATATTTTGTATCATCCATCGTCTTTAGTTAGCTAACCTAATTATATATTTTAATATAGAGCCTCTTGCTTCTCCCTGACCACCGTCACTGGCAAGAAACTATGCTATTAATAGTGTCAGATGCGTTATCATGTAGGTGGTGCTTTGGAGTAGAGACTTTAGATTCGAACTTAGGATTTCTGGGAGGCAACTCCTAGAGTGTTGAGTTTCGGGTTTGGGGTTTCTGCAGTATGTTAGTGAGATACACGTTCTGACCGTTATTCATTGGAGAAGATAAGAAGTTACTACTTCTGACCATTATATTATATGAAATATATTTCCAATATATATTAAAATAAAGTTACTATTTATTATTAAAATTTACATCTATTAAAATTCCAGCAAATATAGGATTGTTAAGTCTGTAACTACTTACTAATGTAATTGCATTTATATATATATATACTATATTATTTTTATATTTTCATTTTCTGTTATTAAAAATTCAAATTTTTTTTGATATTTTATATAGTTTTTTTTATTAAATGTCCTATATTTTGACTTACTTACATATAAATTATGAACATCCTTTCTTAAAATATTTTAGCTAAAATGACTTGTATGTAAAGATGTTGAAACATGGGAAATTTAATAATAAAAGTTATATAAAACATAAAAAAAATTAATGACTTTAATAGCAGAAAAGTATAAATTTAGTAAAATAATATACATTAAAAATATCACAGAAATATAAAGAAGCTAATAGTTTGCAGCCAGAGTAAAAGAAATAGAAGCTGAGTTAAAAAGAAATTATTAAAAACAATATACTATATATATATATTTTATAAACAAACAGGTAATAGTATGAAAAAAAAAAAAATTTACCATAATATTATGTAAACAATATTGATGTGAATTGGGTGAAAAAGAGCGCCATCAGATGGTAGGGTTCAGTATTCATACTATTACCATATTTTAGATACATAATACCCAATAAAAATTTTAAATTAAAAAAAAAGAAATTCTAGAAAAATGTATGTATACATGTACATAATTGCAAATATATTGAATTTATAAAGTTTACTGTACCAAATTGATAAGCACATGTGGGAAATCATGTACAGTATTCAAAAAGTATTACACTTTTGTTGTTGTTTATGTCAATAGTAATAATTTCTAATCATTTTTCTACAACCATAATTTTTTATATTATAAATATATAATAATTAAATCTGGAACAAAATATAAAAATGTGAAAATTGGATTTCCCAATATACATATTTCGTAAGATGTATAAATTGTTTACTTTGTTTTTTATCATTAGCCAGCATTCATAACTGAAAAATGTCATTTTAATTCAAGAAAGAAAAGGATAGGGAGAAGAGTGGAGGTGAAAATTAGAAGGTGGATTTTGCAATGATCATATAAATCAAGAGTAACCACAAATAATCCTGCCACATGCTGATTCAAGATCAGTTTTTGATATTTTGCAATACTATCTTTGATTATGCAAGCTTTTCTTTTTAAAAAAATTTGGGATGCTTTTTAATTATCTCCATTGCATTCTCTGCTATATCGTCCCAATAAAAGCAGTACTGTATCTTTTTCAAATATCTTTGAGATATTCTTTATAAATGAGATCTGATTCTACTACAAAATACATGCTTAAACTCTTCATAAAACACTTTTTTAAGAAATCTTGCTATTTATTTATTTAATCATCACAAATGTGTTGTTACATTAGCAAATCCAATCTAATCTAGCAATTTAAATAACATTCTAATTGATCTTTTAATTTGATCATCATGTCTTCAGAATTTTATATAGTATTTTAAAAATAATTTTTGTTCAATATCTTTATAACAGAGGATTTAAGTCTACCAGCAATATATACAATTAATTTAGCTGAAGTAATTACATCACTAGCCTAACTTTTAATTATAAACTACTCTAACTTTTAACCTATTAAATGCAGCAATACACTGGAATCTGAGTTGCATCTCAACATTCAAGATGGCTATTAACAAGATATTTCAATTGAGTCATTTTCTTATAGTGATAACCATCCAGATTAAAAGATTTTATTCTACAACTGGCTAATAAATCAATGGCTTTTTTAAACAGGAAATTTCTAAACTAAAATCTTCATAGATTACATTCAAAATATTAAACACATTTTGTATAATATCACTGAATTGGCAAGAATAATGTAATCATAAATATATTATTATACATCTACAAACCAAGATAAGAGTCATATTTTTGTTTTTATTTGTTTTGAATTAAAAATTTCATCACCAAACTTATATATCATGTCTCAATATTTGATTCGTAAAGTCACTTTTAATTTGGATCAAAGATTAGATATAAAATTATTAAACTAAGTTAGAGTAATACATATCCCTGTTTAACACCAGTTTTTATGAACTTCTACTTTAAATCTCTATCTTGCTTATGAAGCTCCATAGTCATTACATTATTTGCCCAACAGAAAATGACATCATTTCCTTTTAATTAAATCAGGATTTTTCTTGTTAGTAAAATCAAAATATACCCACTCAAATCCAATATAATTCTTAAAAATTCCATGCCTAAGTAACATAAGTTTGAAAATTCAAATAAACAATTTTGATGTTTAATAGTTATTGTAAATCAGATTGAACAGCAGTTGCATCTAAACAGTAAACATTAAATTTCTTACTAATATACTTGGAATAGAAATTATTTTTTCTACGGTTATTTTAATCTTGGAGTAGACTAATCTATTATTGGTCCAATCTTCATGTATAATTGCTTATATGATATTCTTTTGCATTCTCACTCCTAAAAACAACATAATTCACAAAATTCCCACAAGGATGCATCCAGGTTGTATTTTAGGGTTTGTGTTTATAATTATCAATCTATGTATTATGCAGAATCCAATAAAAATATTTGAATTCACTGAATCAATGCCATTATTTCCAATAACTTTGAGCACATTTTATTATTCCCACAGTATTTGTAAAAGGTCTCCAAGAAGAAAAATGTGGTATTTTAATGATATTGATACTGTAAAACCAGCAAACAAAGAATAAAAGCTTTTTCTAAATTTTCTAAATCTAATGTTAATATAACATAAAGTTCATTGTTCAAAATAATAAAATAACATGTTTCATTATAATAACTATTTTATTTCCCCTTTATTTTGTAATTAATAGCACACTGATGCGTTGCGGTGAAACTTTTTTATATAATAATTTCTATAGGCTTTCAATATCATAATTTTTGCAGACTAAGCTCTTTCAGTTTTGTTTCATTATATAAAAAATGTTTTCTATTATTAGCTTTTCATTGATATATTAAGAAATTTTGAGAATAAACGAAACCAAAGTGCACCTTATGGCACTTTCTACATTATGTAATCTCTTTTTACTCAATGAAATATCCTTCCAAAAAACTTGTAATTATATACCTGTTCAGGTAAGTAAGATGAGTTTTATTAAGAACTGTTAACTCAATTTACATCTTGACAGCCCCTTAGAAATAAGCACTCTCCTGTTGATCTCATAGAATTCAGATCAAACAAATTCATGAATTACATATACCTATATTAAGAATAAAATGGAAATGGCTTTCTTAGTATCACCAATTTTACCATTCTAACATTTTAATCTACCATGTATAGTACCCAATCAGATTTTGCAAGACATTCCATTTTAAGATCACCTTTTCAATATTCTTTCACACTCTTGATAAGCAAGAAATGTCTAAGTAAAGATGCCCAATACACAAAAATGTCCATGGTAAAACTCTTGTCCCAAATCAAGTTCCAAAATTATTTATTATTGAGTGTAAATTGACAACTACAAAATCTGTCTCATTATTTTGTACTCATTTATAGTTGTGTACAGATGAAAAAATTACAATTATTTTGTGGTGTATAAGGATGAAAAACATAATTATAACAACTGTAATCATAATATGTGTTTAGTCTGAGACAATCAATAGTATGAGAGTCTCATAGCAACTATGACTTGTATTAATCTAAATAACTAAAAATATTACAGTTAAAAAAAAAAGAAAAGAAAGCATGGACAGCAGACATAAAAATTATACAACAGAAATATTTAGCATACAAGGCACCAGGTGATACTGCATTTGGGAACTGTTTAGAATTTATTAGTAGTTAACCTTCAGATCTGAAGTCAATTCTCTTGTATGCCATTTGAGGATTTCATTGATAGCCTAAGATTAATACAAATATTCATTATAAAACTATTCATAGAACAAACAAATGAAAATATAAGTCACAAGTTAGATCCCCAAAGAATCATTTAAATGGTCAAAATAAGAGTCATAGATCACACGACTCTATCTCTTAAGCTTGCAAGTTATAAACAATGAGGATTGCCAATTCCTCTACAAGCTTTATGATAAATGCTTAGCCAGAGCCAGCACTTAAAATATCTGTCAGGAACCCCCCCCCCCCAATCCCTGACCATGGTTTCGTGCTTTGGCACTCCTCATTGAGGTGTCAGGGTACGTTTAGACACTAGATCCAAAAATACCAACCATTTAAATGAACTTGCAAAAAACATCTCTTTTTATATTAATGCCAATCTACTTTGTAGATAATTTCGTAAATAATCATTTAAATCAACTTTCAAATAATACCCATCTTCTGTTTTCTCAATGCCAATCTATTTTGTTGATCTGGCAAAATAGAGGTAGAAGTTATTTGCAACTTTTTTTAAATGATTCTTCAGACTTAGTTTGTAAAATATTTTAGTAATGTTTTCAGACTTGCTTGTTACAATGTCCATTAAAATCATTAGAATTCATTATAATACACATGTTTGCAAGTTACACACGCACACAAATAAAAACTATGTGTATATTATATTTTTATTTAGTTAATTGTATGTTATTAAAATAGGCAAAACTCTCCATACAGTAGTGCCACTCAGTGCCAGCATAAGAAATGGTGATCATGTGATATTTAGTGGTTTAATTATATGTTCTGAAAAATTAATATTTCTATTTCAACATGATTAGTAAAATAAAAAATCATATTTTTTTTTTGTTTGTTTATTTTTCTGTTTTAATAATTTTCTATTACTTTGGAAAAACTTTAAATATTTTTAAAGAAAAAATCATTGCAGTTTCTCTTAAAATATCAAATATCATTTTAAACTGAAATAAAGTAGTCATACATTAGGAATTTCCTAAAGAAGAAAATCATTGGAAGATAGCTCTAATAATAATTAATAAAAAAAGAGAGAATGAACAACTATTTATGATTTTACCCCACAGATAGTTTATATGTGCTTTGGGAAAGTTTTTTTTTCATTAATTTTTTCTCTTAAAAACACACATACAATTAAAATTAAATTTACATCTTGATTTTAAAAAATATTAATCATGCTATATATTTATTTTGTTGGACTTTTCTTTTTTTTTTTTCATGAAACTCTTATTTAGTTCTCTTTTTAATAGTGTATGCAGTATTACTTATTAGATTATTTGACCTAAATCTCTTTTTACACTATAGTCTTTATTATTTTTGCTAATGAATTTTTAGAAAGTATTTTTTAAAGAATTATTAATCATGACTTAGGACAACTACATGTTCTATTTATAAGTATAATATATATACATTTTCTATGCTGTTTATTTTTAAAACTAAGTAATGAATATTTAAAGGAAAAGAGTGAACTAAAGATGGAAAAGAGAATTAATTGCATTAGATTTGCTGATTTTTAGAATTAGCAAAACATTTTTAAAATGAACTGCTTCAAAACAATGTATATTAACTTATAAATGTAAGTAAAATTGAAAAGATGATTAAATACAAATGTAAAAAAAAAAAAAAATCCAACTATAGTAATACAAAAAAAAAATCATTACATGAGAAAAATACATTGTAAATAAAAGATTAACTAATAAATAATGGTTGTTATTCAAAGAAAACTCAGTTATGTTTAAAGAAGAGAATTAACAAAGCAAATTAGGTGACTAAAATTAGAAAAATCTCAAACCAATATCAACATCAACCACTATAAAATCCACTGCAGGATGAGGGTCTCTCCAAGTTCAATCCATCTTCTCCGAACTTTAGCTTCTCTTCTCCACATCACCCCTGCAAACTTTCTTACTTCATCCATCCATTTCACATGTGAACTCTTTCTGGGTCTTTTACAATCTCTTGGAATCCAGTTTAAGATTTCAATTGTCCATCTATTATCATCTCTTCTAGCAATATGTCCAGCCCAACTCCACTTTAGTCTTTTATTTTTTTCAATGAGGTCACTAACACTTGTTTGTTCTCTTAACCATATATTGCGTTTTCAGTCTCTTCTTGTTACTCCCAACATACATCTCTCCATACTTCTTTGAGTGGTCTAAAGTCTCTGTATTGCTATTCTATTAAGTGTTCAAGTCTCACATACATAAGTAAGAACTAGTAAAGCACATGTAATAAAAATCTTCCTTTTCAAACAAATATGCATATTTCCTTTTAATATCAAGTTATTTCTACCAAAAGCACTCCAACCAAGTTTAATTCTATGATTAATTTCATCCATTCTTCTAACTCATCATAATCCATCTTTATTTTCATATTTTGAAAAAATCCATTTACTCTTTTTAACATTTATCTTTAGTCCTACTTTCCTACTTTCATCTGATAACTCCTGCAACATTTCCTGCAGCTCTAAAGCACTATTTGCAAAAACAATTACATCACCTGCCAAATCTAAATGACTTAAATAATCTCCATTTATTTTCATTCCTTTAGCTTCCCATTCTAATCCACAAAATACTTCTTGCAGCACTGCTGTACCAAGTTTTGGAGATATGAAGTCACCCTGTCTTACACCCTTCTCAATATTGACTTTACCAGTATCATTATGTAATCTAATTGTTGCTGTTACATTTTAATAAATATTCTTTAAAATATGACAATATCCTGGATCTATACCTTGATGATCCAATGCTTTAAAAAACTGAAGAAATGTTTATAGAATCAAATGCCTTTTCATAATCTACAAATCCAAAGCATAATGGCAATTCATATTCATTTATCCTTTCTATAACTTCTCTCAATACTTGGATATGATCTACTGTACTGAAACCACTTTTAAATTCAGCTTGTTCTCTTGGTTGGTGGAAATCCAATGTTCTCTATAGATGAGTTGTAATTTTCTTGATAAAAAATTTGTATAAAACTGATAAAAGGTTGATAGATCTGTAATTTCTAATATCTTCTTTATCACCTTTTTTAAATATTAAAATACTGCATTCTTCCAATCAGCTGGTACATCTTTATCATTTAGACATTTGGTATATAACTTGGCTAAAAGAAATTCTATTTCTTCACTTGCTTTTTTTAATATATCAATTATAATTCCATCATTACCTGGAGCCTTTCCTTTCTTCATACATTTAATTGCATGTCTCACTTCTTCATTTAAAATTCTGTGCAATTTGGAAGATGTAATAGATATAGGAGGTACTTGTTCTCTATTACTATATAATTCTTGATAAAAGTCTTCTATCCATTTCATGATGTCATCTCTTTTTTTAGTAATAATTCCATCTTTTTATCTTATTGGTGAGTTTATTAGCTTTTTACCTCTGAGTTTAAGATCAAGAAACATCACGGTCTTTCTTCTCAGTTGCCTGATAAGGCAGAATGAATGTTTGTGTAAGTGATAAATATTTTTCCAATAGATATATACAATTATGACAAACAAAAATAAATCATGGCCCTTATTCCCAGGAGGCTGTAAAGTTATCAACCAAGGCAGTGGTTGGTGGCCGAAGGTGAAGGATGCTAAGAATCCCCAGATTGCGAACCCACACTGCCATTTGATGATGACTTTTTATTTAGATACTTACAACTGCAGATCACTTTCAAGTGAAAGACGATTGCAAGAATTAGAAGAAGAATAGTCTTATATTAAATGGGACATTATTGGACTTTGTGAAGTTAGAAGAAAAGGTGAAGAGAAAATTGATTTAAAAAGTGGACATGTACTCTATTATAAAGACACAAATATTGGAAATACAAGTGGAGTAGGATTCATTATAAATAAAAAAGTAAAAGAACAACATTGTGGAGATTGATGGTGTATTGGATAGAGTGCCAAGATTAGTTATACAACTTAATAGCAGATACCAAATGCAGATAATTCAGATTTATGCCCCAACAAGTTCTCATAGTGATGAAGTAGTAGATTTTTATATGGATGTACAAAAAAATTTTGATAAGAGTAAACAACATTTTAAAATTGTTATGGGAGACTTTAATGCTAGAATTAGTAAACAAATGAAAGATGAAAGTGTTGTAGGTAATTTTGGTTATGGTAATAGAAATGAGAGAGGACATAGACTTGTGGAATTTGCAGAAAAGAAAAACTTTTATATTATGAATTCTTTTTTTAAGATAAATGTTAAAAGGAAATGGACATGAAAGCATCCAAATGAAGGTACAGCAGAATTGGATTATATTTTGACTAACAGAAAATACATACTTCAAGATTGTAATGTTCTTAATAAATTTAACACAGGAAGTGATCATCGATTAATAATGTAAGATATGTGTTAATGCAAGACTAGAGAGACAAAAATTGTTAAGAAAAACAATTAATATTCCTAATCTTCAGAAACATTCTAATGAATTTAAATTAGAACTTACAAATCGGTTACAAGTATTAGTAGATTTTGAACATGATTCAGATTTGAATGAAATTAATATGAAAATAACTGATACACTTTTAAAAAGTGCAACAAAGATAGTTAGTAGAAAAAAGCAGCAATTGACCAATAAAATTTCTACTGAGACTAGAGAATTTATGAAGAAAAGAAGGAATATGAAGATATAAAAAAAATGATGCATTAAAAAGGATTGAATATCTCGAATTTTTGTAAAATGGTGTGGAAAAGAGTTTAAAACGATATAAGAAAATATAACTGTGAACTAGCAAGGAAAGCTGTAGAAGAGAATAAAAGTCTCAAGAGTGTAAAACAATATTTTGGTATTGGTAAGAAATTTATATCTGCAATAAGAAAAAAAGAAAAATCTCAAATAGCAAAAATTGTATGTGTATATATATATGATGAAGTTGTGGATAATAAAAATTAAGCAGAAATGAAAACTTCAATAATGTGTTAATCATAGATAAAACATTTAAATTCATATAATTTTAATACTATCATGTAATTAAATTACTATATTACATGTATATACCAAGACAATCTCTACTGCAAAATAGACCTGACATACCATCAGGTGAAAGTACTATTCACTGATTTTACATTAAGCTTTTTTTGATTGATTTAAAAAGTTTTAATTTAAGTAAATTTAATAGTTATAAAGAAAATTATATTTAGCAAAAAAACCAATCCAGATGATGACCACAAAAAGTCAAATATTAAATTTTATAATTAGAATTAAGAATTTGGAGATATTAGACATATACACACTCAAATGACATAGTTAATAAATATATCTGCTGAATTTATGATAGATATATATGAGATTAACATCTGATGGAGGCTACTTAATATTATAATATATTTTCTTTTTACGATTCTGTTATTGGTAAAATACTAAAACTGGAAGAAACTATTTAAATGGAAATAAGAGGATTACAATCAATGCAAAGAAGGCTGGCAGAAAAGAAGACAGATGTATTAAATTGATACTTTAGTAAACTTATGTTAGAAAATACAAAAGAGCATAATTGAAAATAATGACCCTAAAGAAAGTCAATATGAAGAACAATTAAAATGTGAATTTATTTACTAAAATTAAATATCAACCATTTTCAGAGTGTTAAATTTGACAAATTAATGCTGGTATCTCTACTGCAATAAATAGGAATTCAAAATCTGCTAATCAAAGAAAAAAGAAATTTAATTGCAAAAAAAACATCAATTATTTATCCCTCAAAATGAAAATCGATTATGCTCTTCAAATTTTTTTTAAAAAAGTGGTGAATGGTGAAGTAGATTACCAGGGCTAATACATCTGAAATTATTGCAAATTTGTTGATTAAAAAAATTAAACTTTTTGATTTTGTTTACCTAAATTATTATATTTTATTTTTTTTATATAATTTTATTGTATGTTATCATTAATGAAAAGTAGTCGTTATACATGTCCTACATTATTACTGACATCATTTGACATAAATGCATTTTTTCTTTTTACTTAAAAATACCATTGATTATTTTAATCAATATTAAAGGTTTTTTTTTTTATGTAAACATCATTTTTTAAATGTAAAAAGCTAGATGAGATTTAACTTATGATCCTCAAATTGTTTTCCAATAAACTTTCTTAGCATAATCTCCCAAAGATTCTTGCCTAAAGTTTTATTTTCTATTTAGAATTCAGTTATAAAAATGATTTTGAGAATTAGTCAAAAAAAGATGAACAGATAAGTCAATCCTTCAGTCAGTAGTTTACATTAATGATTGGTATTCAGTTCTTATTTCATTTCAATTTTCTAATACTATTGCAATGTCATCAATCTTCAACTATTCAAATTCACTAATTTTGTTTAATTTTGGAATTACTTATCAATTAGTCTTTTAACATCCTGCCTATAATATGCCATCATTTAAAAGTAGTGTTTAATTATATTTTTAGCACTCATTAAACTTTTAATAGATACTTTCTTTTGTAAAATACTTCCAAAAAAATAAAAAATCTGTTTTTTAAATCATCTAATAATTTACATATAAATCATTTTCAGCTATTAAAGATAAACTATAATGTCAAAGTTACTAAGAATTTGTTCTAAAGTTTCTCCACAACATATTGCTTTAACTTATCCATTTGGAATCTTTTTAACTACGTTCAATCACTTTAAACTTTACTTGCACATTGATTGTCGTTTAATCTATTAATACATACAGTTAAAACAGGCAAAACTCACTATATGTATTGCCATACACAGCAAGCTAGAATAATCAATAGATGCCAGAAGGCATGTGCATAAAATCCCCATCTAATGCCTACTCATCCAATATCCCCAGATTAGCTTCTGGCTTGTGGCCTTCGTCAGTGAGGAGCCTTGGATCTTAGAGCACTGCACCTAGATCTTAGGATCTAATGCAACCCTCCAGCCACCACCTTTTACCTCTACTTAACTACAAAACTATGAGTTTTAAATTGAAAACATCGTAATATTTTCAATCCAAGCTCATTAGCTTATATAGTCACATGCCTTCTGGTATCCATTGATTACTCTAGCTTGCTGTGTGTGGCAATATGTATAGTGAGTTTTGCCTGTTTTAACAACAATTATAAGCAAGCATAAGAAATGGTGATCATGTGATATTTATTGGCTTAAATATATACAGTTGTTCCCTTTGCTTTTCTCTTAATAAAGTCATTTGCATCTGCTACTCTCAAGCATGTATTTTCCTTTATATCCTTTCTTATTAAACCTAAAATATATTTTTACTTATCACTATTTAATCTCTGTTTTCTATTGCTCTTCACTTAAATGTCAAAGTCTCAAATCAATAAGTGAGCACTGGTCTAACACATTCATTTAAAACTTCACTTTTCAGGCTCATTGTCTATTTTCCTTTAGTATGAAGTTATTTTTATCAAAAGCACTTAAGATTAATTCCATGAATATTTTCATTCAATAAATTTCTAGCCATAGTTATAATTGATTCAAAGTAATTACAGTTATAACCTTCTCATTCTGTACTATCAAACATCTTTTTTTTTCTTTTTGGAAATTTACTGCACATTATTTAAGACTTTTAAAAAGTATTTTTTAATTCTATTTTGATAGTTCTTTTAACATTTATTGTAGCTTTGAAGTGTTAAGTATGAAAATCAAGATAATTTAAATAACCATTATTTATTTGTATTTCCTTTGCTTCTCATTAAATTATAAAACTTCACATAAATTCTCTGGAACAAGTATTGCTGAGATAAAATCATATTGCCGTACATTCTTATTAATGTTAATTTATTTATTATATCATTCTTTTCAAATTTAACATGAATTTATATTGAATATTTCAAAACTTAAATTACAGCAAAAATGTTTATATAGTCAAATATTATTTTGTAAGCTATAAATCCTTGCAAAATAGAATCTCAGTATAATTATTCATTTTTATGAGATTTCTTAATATATGGATATGACACACCGTCCAAAAAGCACTTAACTTACGATTTGGACATTTTGTGCATAATTTTGCCACTAATTTCTTTTAAAACATTTATAATGATTCCATCATTTTCTGTAGCTTTTCATTTCTTAAATTGAATTGAATTTATCATTAGTTCATTTAGAATCTGATATTTCAACAGATATTGTTATACAAACTATTTTATGTACTTTATCATTATATAATTCATAAAAAAATTCTTTCAGTTATTTTTTAATGTTTTAATATTTTAAGTAACCAAGTAATCTTCTTGTTATAACATTGAGATCTTTATTCTCTTCTTTTTTAATTATATTTTCATTTGTCAACATTAAACAACATTTATGCAAATCTTCAAATTTCCTAAATAGTTTATTTTTAATTACTTAAATATTTCCTCATTCCTGCATATTTCTAATTCACTACCAAGCCATCTTCCTAACATTTTAACATTTTAAAACAACTTGTAAATTTAACTGTTCTTAAACTGTTTTTCTTAATAACGTTTGTTTATCTTTGCAATATTTTTATATTTTACTAATGGATGATAACTTCCTGCATGCACATTGCAGTCTTGAAATACATGGTTTCAGTTAATCAAAATATAATTTAATTCTATTGTAATTGAATTTTTACATTTTAAATATCCATTCCTTTTTTGGATCTTATTACAAAAAAAAGAAGAAAGCTCATAATACATAGTATTTCTTTCCTCACAAATTACACAATGGACAATTCATTTCTCTTTTAACATTAAAATATATAATAATCACCAATTAGCAGCCAGTCACCAGAAATAAAAATGGATAAAAACAAAAAATTATAATAAGAATATTAAAATATAATCGATCCATTTAAAAGCATTCTGTACATCTAACTAAAGTACTCAAGTTCTGCATGAAATACATATTTGTTAGGCATAAAACTAAATTTTATTAGCAAGTTGAATATCTATATCTTATTATTCTGATTAATCAATATCCACAATGTTATTCTTCTTTCTCTTTCATTTATATTCAATTGGATGACATTTGTATTCCCAATATTAGGCTTTCTATAGATAGGTACTAGTCCAATTTTCAAATCAATTGTTTTTCTTACTTCTAACTTTAGAAAATTCATGAATAGCCCATTTAATATGTAATGTTTAATCCAATTCATGTGATTAATTGAAAGAATTTCACTTATGTGGGACTAAATTATAAAATCATCATCAAGTGGCAGCCTAAATCACAAAGTTATAAATATTTGCTATTTATGACCGAGGTACTTTTTAATATATCTAATTACATATATCAAGTAATTAACTTGGAAGATTCAAATACATACAACTAAAAATTTATCTTTAATAGAAAGGTATAAAGGGATTTTAAAAACCACAGAATTCCATTCTATCTTAAGAGGAAATGGGAATTTAAATACAATTAGATTACACATATTTGAAATCTATAGTTAAATGCTTCAGAATGAGAATTAAAATAGATAGAGATATAAAACACAAGTCAGTTATCATAATCCACTTAAAAAACTATGAGAGTAATACATCCAGGGCCAATAATCAATTGGCAGTTGGCTAATTTTTGGTGATAAATAAAGGAAACAACAATAAAGCTTAATAATAAATTCAAGAATTTATTTTACTGAGTAATGATAATATTATTAATAAAAGATTAGTAATTTAGCTGCTATTTGCTGGTTAAAAATAGTATCACTTAAATCACTTTACATTTCATATCTCTGTAGAGATTGAATATACACAAAGGTCTCTTTTAACTCTATAATTTTGTAAGCACATTATTCCTTACACACATATTTCTGAGATAGTCAAATTAGATTCTTGACTAGAGCTCTTCTTTACTAATTTCTAGAACAATAGAAATGACTGTATAACATAACAAACTCAGTACAACATTTGCTTCACTTCTTTTGCACTGCTTATTTCTGCACTGTTTGTTTTTGCCTCCTTTAATTCTTTTATAGACTTTTTTATCAGCTTTGCTAATTTGCATAAACTAAGACTTATATAAACATGCAAATTAGCCTGCTGCTTCTTTCAGTTACTGAATTATTATTTTTTTTTTTTTTTCTGCATATCAATTAGTCATTTCTTTTCTGGAGTATCCTAGCATCAATATTTCTAAATTTGTACATACACATATTTATACTTTAATAAAATACATATGTACAGACATAGCAGAGAGTAATACTAATACAACTACATCCAGTTTCTCTGAACTAAATTTAGTTAGAACTACTTCACCAGTAAGTTATACCTGAAATTATTAATGTAGGACAGAATAAAAATATTGCATTAAACAATTTAGTAAAAGAAAATTGTATAATATATATATATATTAAATAAATAAAATAGTTTTACAAATGATTAAAATTGCTAAGAGAAATTAAATTGCCAACAATGAAATTTCATGATTTATGTACAAGATTCTATATCATATTAAATAAATTATAGTTAGATATTTGTAGTATATGTATTATTTAGTTTATAAAATGTTATGATTTTTTTTATTATTAAAATTGTTTATTTAATATAATGTTATATTGAATATTTATATTAAATAATATTCTAATGACAATTTTTGACAATACTAATAAAATTGTTAAAAAAAAAATCAAAAATATTGTTTTAAGTTGAGCTTTTAAACTCTAGCATTTTATCCAATTAATGTTTATTATATCTACTTAAGTCTCTAATCCTATTAGAAGATTTTACCATGGAGCTCTTTTTTTTATTTTGTAGTATAGATTTATTTACTTTCTGAACCTTTTGGTTATTCAAAATTTATATATTTGGAAATTTTACCCATTGAAAGAAAATTATTTAAATATATGCCTCTAAATAGAATGATGAAACATAAAAACACTTGAAAATTAAATGTAAAGTACTAACATCATTTAAATGTAAGTTATTAATGAATATTACTTCAAAAATTAATTAAGTAAACAATAAAATAAACAAATTTCAATTCATTACCTATACTTATTTGATTGTACAAAATTTTTGCATTATACTTTGTGCAGAAATTCAATAATATAATAAAAACTGTGCTATATTTATATGTTATTTCACTAATTGTGACCTATGTGAAAGTAACTGGTAAAAAAAATACTTAAATAATGCCTCCATATTTATGTTTGAAAAGATTAACAATTAAACTGCAATAATATTAACTCAACAAAATTTAATTTAATTTAAACAAAATTAATCCCAATATACAATTTGAAAGTCAGTGCTGCTTTTAAAAAAAAAAATTAAATAAATATAAAAAATCTGAATTCATTATATACTATTATTACTTGCATTGTAAATGAGGCAGAAAATTCATAATAAAGATTATGCTCATTATATACTGTTTCAAAAATTGCAGATTAACGCAAAAGTTGAAAATAACATGATTCACTGTTTTTTATATAGATATTTTGCGAATAAATATTAAAAAAAGAATTGTAAACTTTTTCTTTCTATATTTTGTACAAAAGCAAAAATCATTATAAACTTAAAGAAAGGCACATTTTTCACTTTATCATGTTAGTTGACATAATTATGATTAACCTTAAAACAATCACCATATTTTTCAGTTCTCATTTATTTTGAAAATGAACTTCTAATGTAAAATCACTTTTTTTTTTTCACTTTCAGATATCAAACACAGTTCTCAAATCAATCTGAATTATAAAAACATAGTGTACAGATAAATTAAAATTTTTCATAAAACATGTTTTGGATGTTATATTCTTTGATTACATGTTTTCCTACGTCAAATTGGCTGATATTAGCTATGCTCAAATATTGAAACTATCATCATATTTTTGTATACCATTTACTTTAAAATAAACTTTTAACATAGAATGGTAATTTTTTTATTTTCGGGTATCATATACAGTTATGTAACACTGTGTATTATTCATGCAGCATATGAATAAATTAAATTTCATAAGAAAATGTGTTGTAGATATACTTTTAAAACTGCATATTTTTACTTCATCAAGAAAGCTGCCACAATAAGACCTGAAGATTACAAACTGCAATACCATATTTTTTCTATTCTCATTTTGAAAATGACTTTTTAATGTAAAATTACAAATTTATTATTTTTATCTGTTGGGTATAGTTGAAAATCAATATGTATTACATGTATTCACAAAGCATATCCATAAATGCATTTTGCTGATTTTTTACCAATTCAACTGTTTCATTGATATGCATTGCAGGAATTAGTTTTTGTCTACACTTTTTATGGCTCTGTGTTGACTGATTTAAAATGTCTGGAAAAATTCATTGATTTTGAAAAAACATCTGTATTAGAATTCCAATTTAATGCAAACATCTTTGAATTAAAAATAAAATTACTTCATTACAAAGGAGAAATAAAATTAGTATAAGTTTCATTAAAAATGCAAGAGAAAAAAAGAACTCTATCATTGTCAACATAAAATAATTATCTATTCTATAACTTAATTTTAAAAAAAACAATAATATATTACTTAAACTTTTGGGAGCTTTAATTAATTATTCACGACTTTAATTTGTCTTTTTAATTTATATTGTTATCAAACAATTTAAAAGTATTTATATGAAAAGAAATTATTACCTGTAGACATTATTTATCTTCTTTAATTGTACTTTTTTTTTTTAAGTTATTTAAAAATCTTTAGTAATCATGATATAGGTAAAATATTCTTCCAAAATGCATCAAATTGAATAATTTTATTTTTCAAATATTTTTAGGTCAGCCAACATTTTATCACAAAAATATATACAAAGAATCAATTTCCTTAGTGCATGACTAATGAAAATGTTGAATTGTTAAAGAAAATCAAATCACCACATCTCTTTTATAATATGTTGCATGAATATCTGTAATACATATTACTTCTTAACTATAACACAACAGATAAATTCAAAACTTTTTAAAAAATCATCTGAGATTATTTATAACATAAATTAAAACAGAAAAAATATAGAAGCTTCTAACACAGTGGTGCCCAACCTTTAACTTGACGCGAGCCAGTTGAGAATTTAAAAAAATTTGGGGAGCCACAATTATATATTACATTTTTCATATTACATTTATAAACATGGTACTTGGGTACTAAACCTGCAATGTAGGGAGATAGGGGGGGGGACGGCCTATTCACATTGGTATCAATCCGCCGTTTCTAATGTGGCCAAAATAACATGTACACGGATCTTTCTCGATGAAAACATCAATATATACAGCAAAATATATATGTGTACACGAATCTATCTCGATAAAAACAACTATTTACAGCACTAAACATCAATATATATATATACAGCAAAATATATACGTGTACACGGATAAAAACAACTGTTTACAACACTAAACATCGATATATACAGCAAAATATATACGTGTACATGGATCTATCTCGATAAAAACTATTTCCAGCACTAAACACAATATATATACAGCACCAAACCAAACGTCTACAAGGATCTTTCTCGATAAAAACAACAATATATACAAGAGCACTAAACACAATATATATATAGCACCAAACCAAACGTGTACAGCAAAAAAAAAAAATGGTGTAATATGTTAAAAAGAAAAAAAAAATGTAAATACATTTTATTTATTAAAAATTTGGTAACATACATATAAATTACAATTACAGGAAAAAAATATTTTATTTAATGTGAAACCTGACACTGCATATCGTTATTGTTTGTATTGCAAAAATGTTTATTTTTTAGTGTGTGCATGTGCCATCAAGGAACATAAAATATTTTATCAATTTTTTTGAAGAGTGCAATTCGAGCCACATTAAACAGTTACGCGAGCCACATGTGACTCGTGAGCTACGGGTTGGGCATCCCTGTTCTAACATCTAACATTTACATCTCATGAATCATGATATAGCAAAAGCATGCACACAAAGATCATAGACTAAACTTTTAAAAAAATCAGGTCAAATTATCTATGTTGAATGAATAATATATGCTTATTTGCAACTGCATAAAATATATAAAAGCAAAAAAATCGCAATCCTATGGGAAAAAGTTACTCTTAAAATAAATGATAAAATAAATATGCAATAGCCTCTAATAACCAGATAGTATTAGTCTAGTCATTGTGGAAATAGAAAATGTGCTCCAATAGCATAATTTCCTTAGCACATTATTTTATAAAAAAGTTCAGTGAATAATACATATTAATTCACAATATAAAAAACATGCTAAAAGTTTATTTTTAAAACAATGAGAAAAATAAAATAAGTAAAACTTTAATATGACTGAATTTTTAAATCAGTTTGTACGCTCAGACAATAACTTGTGTAACAACACATGACTACTGAGATAAAAGTGCATAATATTCAGTAATATATTTTCTGTACAAATGGTACAATTTGTGTTTAATTTCTCTTACCATTAAATTATGTTTTCTATTAAAAATCACAGATTGTAATTTAAATACTAGTGCTAGCAACAGTGCTAGCAAAAGAAAACATTTTTCTATGATAATTTAAAATAAAAATGAATTGTTAACAAATTATGTAACAGTTTTTCTGTTCACAAACTGCATATTTGCATGATGTCAGTTCAATAACTATATCTGGTAATAATAAAAGATAAAAGGGAGAAAATATACAATTATCATCAGACAAATAATAAACAGAAAAATAAAGTAACAAAAGTATCAAACATGATTAAGTATTGATAAAATAATTCACCAACATCATAGTAAAGGAATAGATTAATCCAGTGACATTAAAATTAATTAAAATAATTTATTTAATAAAAAACGGTTTCATATAAGTCATGGAATTTTCATTTATAAAGTGTTTGAAGAAAAACAATCAGCAGACCAAAAAGAAATAATTGAATATGTGAAAGAACCAGCAATATATATGCATATTAGAATAGTGTTAGCTATAGAACCAGAACATGATTCTTCAAAATGTGAGCAAGGTAAGGTTGTAATGATACAGAGAATCAGGGGTGAAACTGGGGGGATGGCATTCACCATCATCAACCACAATTATGACAAGATTTAAATATTAAATATAAAAGGAATGTTTATGCATATAAGACATGAGAGATCAACACAGAACTAATAATAAGTTCACCAGCATTACACAAGAACAATAATCATTCATCATCATGAATGATCAACAATAAATTCATATCAGTCAATCTTGTGACTGGATTTGAAAAGGGTCTACTATAGACTAGGTTAATTAAATTCATTTAGCCCTTGCCAGCTAGGGGCAGATTATATAAACAATAATTTGGATGCACAAACTTAAGTGCTAATTCATAAGAATATAACAGTTAAAAAAATAATGCTGGGATACTAAAATATGCCGATTGTCATGTTCTGGCCACTCAGTACCATTAATGTACTGGACAATGATAAATTTAATTTCTAAATAAATAATTAAAATAAAATGTTGTGCATGTACTTTAAAAGACATTCCCTTTGCATTATCCAGCATTACAGAAGTAATGAAATCATCAATTGGATGTCTATAACACTAAATATAAACCCCTTTTATATAACAGATCATTATGCATGAATCCATCTCAATGAACAAAAGCTCTGTTTATAACTATTATTGTGAGCAAGAGATATACTACTAACATTTAATGTTTTAAATCTATTCTTGGATTAATTAAATTCACTGGAATAACTTAAATAAAGTATACATTTATTAATTAGAATAAAATTAAATTAAGGTCTGTAGAATCTGGCTATACATATAAATTAAGCCTCTTGATTTTGATTAATACAAAAAAAATCCAGTATTATAATGTAATTTACATATATGTCTCAATGGGTTTACATAACACCTATAGATCAGCACACAGATGTAGGTATAATAATTTATAAACATATTTGAATTGTTATAGACTTATAAAAAACACAAGTCATTTTAATAATTCATAAAATATGATTGATTTTAACATATATGTGTCGACATGACACTCATCTATATAAGCACAAAAATGTTGTAACATATAGAAATTGTCATATAATAATAAAAATAATAAGCTATCATATTTTAATAACATATAAATAATTGTTTCACATATATATCTGGGAACACATTAATCTGTGTGTGCAGACTGATATTTCATTAATTAAAAAATAAGATTTATTCCCATAAATTATTTTCACAAGACATTATTATATCAATGTCAAAATTATACGTAAAATTCACACACATGTGGGTATATATTATTTTCTTACTAATCTAAGTTATTGGCTCACTATTCTTAATTGTAAAAAAAAAAATTTAACTTTCCAAAAAAAAATATTGCTTCTTTGACAGTCCATAAAAGTTTTTCTTTTTTTTAACCTTTTCTTACTTCCCTATTCTGACGTTTTTCTTTGTCTCACACGTCAACATAAAATATATAATAAAATGATTATTACTTATCAGAACATAACAAATTTTCCTTCCTTTGATAGATATTCTGGTTAACTACTGAAATAAATTTTAAATGTTCATTTTGTTTCTGTAAATATTAACAAAAATGAGGATGTAATCAAAACAGACTTTATACGTCATTTCTAGAAAAATTATTTTCAGTCAACATAAAATATATGATAAAATGATTATTACTTATCAGAAAATAACAAATTTGACTTCCTTTGATAGATATTCTTGTTTACTATTGAAATACATTTTAAATGTTCACATTTTATTTCTATAAATATTAAAAAAATGAGACATAATCAAAACAAAGACATTATATGTCATTGTTTCTAGAAAGATTATTTTCAGTTTATAAAAATCAACGAAATCTTCTTGGTTTCTGAATATTTTTAAAAACTTGAATGAACAATTATTTATTTCTCTAATATCTAACGAATTGTTTTAAAAGTTTACATTTTTTAAATATGGCCTGAAGCAAATTTGGAGATTTGCTATATTGCTATTACTTTCTTCCTTGTAAAGATAAGTAGAATGTTTATGTCATAGCAAGTCCCCAAATTTGCTTCAGGCCATATTTACATTAGCTGCTAATATAACATTATATTTTTGAAAATAAAGTATTTCAAGTAAAAATAAGTTAGTAATAATTTATATTTGTTGATATCTAATAAATATAGTGTAATTTTTTTTTTAAAAAAATATCTAAAACCGGAATAAATTCACAAATAAACATGTTTTTGCATCAATGGAAATTTCAATGACACAAAACCCTGAACATTTTACAGCCTTGGAAACACACAATGGCTGATCATGTCAGGGCGGGGCTTATGTCTATTGTTAAAGCAGGAATTTTGAATTTCACAGGTTTTTTGCAGAAATTTTGGGCAAATAACTTATTATAATAAAATATACCATTTTACATGCATTTTCACATAATACTTACAGGAAAATTCACCAGGGAGTGAATTAGCCAAAAACGTTTATCTGTCATTTGAAGTATAAGTGGGTTAAAGGTTACTCCTGATTAATTATAAACATCATTAAAAATATTCCAGCAAGTTCTTTTGTTTTCCAATCTAGAAAGATTTTTGGAGTTTTTTTTTTTTAATTTCAAAATAAAATCATTTATAAATCAATAAACAAGGTTTAATTTGAGTTTCCCTTTTAATAAATAAAACTGGAAACAACCATTCATTATTTTCTTTCATTATTCTAGTTTTATTTTTAATTGACTAAAGTTATTTACTTTTAAAAAAAATTGTAAATTTGAAAAAATTTTAACTGTCATTTTCAAGAAATTATTTAAAATAATATTGTTGCTCAATACATATAACACCTTCTACTCACCAGCTGTACTTAACATATATATGCAACATAGTCCTTTTATCTGTGCTTCTCTGCATAGATAAAACAGTATACATATGCTGGTCCCTTCTCAAACAGAAGACTGGCTTATTGGCATCTTCAGGAAAGGCATATTCCAGTAACTGTTGACATTCAATCAACTCCATTTAATAAAGAATTTTATAACCTTCAGATATACCAGCTAGTACATAATACATATATATTGTAATGGTAAGATTTCGTATGCCTCGCTAACATGTTGCAAAAATCCACTACCACGTTCGAATGGCAGTATAACAGGTGAGTTCAGGGCCTGTGATACTGTATTCGAACCTAGTAGTTTCATTCACAACAAAACCCACATGGCAACGCATCTACCCTAACAATAGCATTATTTTCTAGGCCTGGTGGTCAGGTAAACAAGAGACTAACTAATGGTTTCACCTTACAGACTACTACTATATTCTACTATTCATTGATATGATTAATACTAATTATTAAATTAAGCAGACACAGACATGGATATAGATAATTTAAATATTTTAATTGCGGTTAATTCACAGATAAATATATTACGCTACCTGGATATCAATATAAATTACATTCCATGCCTCACGTTTCAAATGGTGAAGGTTACGAGACACATTACGAGATCTTAATGAGGAGTGCATTCGTTCACGATGCTATCATCCTATTTACTTTATAATAATATTTATTCTAATATTTTACTCGAGATTAACATATGTGGAGGAGTGGAGCTAGACCCAGCATAAACTTTATAATTATTATTAAAGCGACCTGCGGTAGCATGGATACTGCCGAGCTATAAGAGGATCGGCTTTCAAAAAGGATAATCGCAGAAAAAATGTTAGAGGCTGGTGGGGCGATCAAATGTCGGATTGGAGCCCTGAAGGTCTGTCATTAGTGCAATATTGGTATGGGGTCTTTGCCTTTCCATCCCTGACCGCATGACAAGGTAATTACTAGTGGAATATGAAGAGGGTCGGTCAAACATCGGGTCGGAGCCCTTAGAAGTGGTCACGAGCACGGTGTTGGTATGAGGTCGTAGCCTTTCCATCCCCGACCGCGTGACAAGGTTCCTGTGCTTTATTATATATTTTGTATGCTCCTTAAGTACGAGAACAAACGCTTACAGTACCTCTGTTACATTTCTGCGATGCAAAAATTCATGTATCAATAACTAGCACAGTTCATAACTCTAATGCAAACGCATTTATTTATACAAATCTATCCCCAATCTCCACATGACTAGTAATTAATTTACTATCATTAAACCCCCCTTCCTTCTTAACATTATGGCTTTATTTAAGATTTAACTAACCTAGCATGAATGATAGCTCATTAACAAATACATTAACTAATAATATAGATCTCGTATTAATAAAACATATTAAAATATTATATGATTCCCGAGCTGAAATCTATTACTCGATATGACTTACTGTTATGATATTAAATTCGCAGAAGAGGGTAGCTCGTCCGCAAAATATATAAAAAAAAACAAAACATCAGCTCGGAAACCACGTGGGCATGAAATATAATCTTAACGAATATAATAAAATTGGATACCCAAGTAGAATAAAGATAGATAAATTTACAAGGTTCATTTTTAAAATAGTATTATTACAGAAAATAGATTTAATTTTAGGATTACAATAATAGAAATTAAAATGAAATTAATATTAGAAATATAGAGTTCAATTAGAGTTCCAAAACGAATTTTAATCTTGAGTATCATGTTATCTTTAGTTCATTTAAGTGTGCACAATGTTTGGAGAGTCAGAGTTTCCTGGTTCAATGGCAGTTACATTTAGGAGAAGATTTATTCGACAGAAGTAGCAGAATTTTAGGTTTATCACATTTTCGTGCGAGTTTTAAGATTGTATAGCCATCAGTCCAGAAGAGCGTAGCATGGCGCCTACTCTTGGCACATTGCTGGATATAAAATTTGGATTGCAAGAAATATAATCAACAGCATAATTAGAATTAATGTTTCTGGTTCTAACTTTTCTACTCTCCTCTAATGAAAATGCAACGCATTTATTTTAACAATCAGCTGTCTTTTTATTCTATTTTTCCTTATCTCTGGGATCCATCGAGCAAATACGTCATCCATGCTGCTATCTCTCGGGTCTGTGCCAGGTTGGAATTTCAGTCTGATCCCTTTTACATTTTACCTTTTACATGACGTAATTTATAAAAGTTATTTTTAACAAACCTTTTTCTTTGTTTCTGTACGTTTTAAAATACCTTTTTAGCTCTGTCATCTTTTTCCCCCTCCCGCTATGACTTGCCTTTAATTAGCAGGGGAATTTTAAAAAAATCTTTATTTTAAATTGAGAATTATTTATTTTTATAATTTAAGTATTACCTGGACCTGACCTAAATAATAATATGTTTACATTTTAAGAATATAATTATTGATTTTTTTTATATAATTTAAAATATTATTTAAACCTATCAGAATAATTAATAGGATTATTTAAATTTATACAACTTACGCACGGCAATTTAATAATATCTTGCAATGCGTTATTTTAAAATAAGCTTATCGGAGTATGTGTGCATATATAACATTTAATTATTTATTTAAACACTTTACAGATATTGTATATTATTATGCATTAATCCTATATTCAAGGTCAGAATCCATGTAAACCCATACAAAAAGGGGCGAGAGGTAGAATGATGACAGAACTAAGGTGAAACTAAGATTTGAATACAAATCTTAGTTTCATATTCCCTTACTCGGAATGGTTAGTATTAAATGAATCCTCCCTTTTTAATAAAAAGGAAAATACAAAATTAAAACAGGATAACATGATAATACAAAAAAAAAAACTGGATTTTAAGGGTAGAACACTATCATACTCGGATCAGCGATTTACTTTCTAGCTTCTACAACCCCTCATTCTTTCTCTTTATATACATTAATGCTTACTATCATAACATATGGGTTAACTGGCTCATTTTATCTTTCTTTCTTTTCGGGTTCCTTCCACGATTTCGACGGTCCTATGGAATTGTTTTAATTAGATTCCTGGGTCATGCGGGTGATGTCCACTTCTCATCATTATTGTTTGTCGTTGACTTTCCGGTTTCCGTACTTTCTCCAGGGTGTCTTTAGACCTATGGCTGCTGAATGGGCAGTTAGCATGTTCCGCTGGACAGTGCCAATAATCTGTGCTTCTGACAAGGTAAATGCTGTCAGAGATTTCAGCTGGCTTGCTTGATGCAGGAAGAATTGCGTGTGCATTTCTGTTGTTCCAACTCCGTATTTTTCGTGACATAGTGTATTAAATATTCTGCTTTGGCGTTCGTCGCTCCAATAATGTTTGGGCAGCATTTCTTCATACTCCTTCAGGGTCTGTGGTTTCTTTTTGATTAGATTCCACCATTGTTTGGCGTGTCCATATAGATGGTGGCCGGCGATGGCAATTTGCTCACTCTGCCCTGCTTGGTGGAATAGGAGGAAATCTTGGATGCTCTCGAGATGTTCTTGGGGGTTCTCCCCTATTTCTCCTTTAAAAATTTTAATATGGATAAACTTGGCCAGATAACTTTGTGCACCCACAGTCTCCTGTTGTTCCTATTTTTCCGTGTCTGTTCTGGGGCTGCTCGCTTTCATATTCTTCATCATAGCTGGTAGTTCTGATGCGATGTCCTCTTCTTGCTTTTCTACTGGATCCTCCACCTCAAATCCCTCACTCTTTTCACGGTTATGTCCTTCCTCCTGCTTTATCCTTTTTATTTCGTTAATTATGCATTCTTTTAGCTCCCCCATTTCTTTCTTTCTTAATTGCCTTTCCTGTTCACACCATTCCCTCATTTCTTATCTCTCTTGCTTTCTTTTCTCGTTCATATAGTTCCCTCATCTTTTTCCATTCTTGCCTACATATTTCCTCTATAAACTTTATCTGGAAGTCTCTCTGTTCTTTTGGTGCTTCCAATTTGCAAGCTTCCTCCATTTCATCCATGGTTCACTTTTATTATATCTACTGACTTATAACTAGCTATTATATTTGCTGTTTGTTGTTCTTATATCTAATGGCTTATTGCTAAACTCCCCCGGTACTATGGCTATATCTGCTCTTCCCATTATTCTTTGCACCTATCCTGCCCTACTCTGGCTGCTACCCCTATCTATTATAATTAGCTGCTGCCATTACTCTTGCTCTCACACATATTTTTATTATTTTATATATATATTTTCAGATCCGAGTATGTTTCGTCATCACCCTTTTACATACGTTTGTATCTATTCCGCGTCCACTGCCTGCTCAATATCTCATTTGATTTATATTTTTTTTATATATATAGTAGTTATAAAACTATATATGAACAAACGAAAACTCAATAATAAAAAAAATTCTTTTTTTTTTTGATCTCAGGGTATTTTCGTATTCGTCCCACATTGCGGCGTCAGCGGCTAAAAAAAAATATACTATGTAACAGTAAGATTCCGTATGCCTCGCTAACATGTTGCAAAATTCCACCACCACATTCGAATGGCAGCATAACAGGTGGGTTCAGGGCCTGTGATACCGTATTCGAACCTAGTAGTTTCATTCACAACAAAACCCACATGACAACGCATCTACCTAACAATAGCATTATTTTCTATGCCTGGTGTCAGGTAAACAAGATACTCTAACTAATGGTTTCACCTTACAGACTACTACTATATTCTACTATTCATTGTTATGATTAATACTAATTATTATTAAATTAAGCAGACACAGACATGGATATAGATAATTTAAATATTTTAATTGCGGTTAATTCACAGATAAATATATTACGCTACCTGGATATCAATATAAATTACATTCCATGCCTCACGTTTCAAATGGTGAAGGTTATGAGACACATTACGAGATCTTAATGAGGAGTGCATTCGTTCACGATGCTATCATCCTATTTACTTTATAATATTAATATCTATTCTAATATTTTACTCGAGATTAACATATGTGGAGGAGTGGAGCTAGACCCAGCATAAACTTTATAATTATTATTAAAGCGACCTGCGGAAGCATGGATACTGCCGAGCTATAAGAGGATCGGCTTTCAAAAAGGATAATCGCAGAAAAATGTTAGAGGCTGGTGGGGCGATCAAATGTCAGATTGGAGCCCTGAAGGTCTGTCATTAGTGCAGTATTGGTGGAATAGGAGGAAATCTTGGATGCTCTCGAGATGTTCTTGGGGGTTCTCCCCTATTTCTCCTTTAAAAATTTTAATATGGATAAACTTGACCAGATAACTTTGTGCAGTCTCCTGCTGTTCCTATTTTTCTGTGTCTGTTCTGGGGCTGCTCGCTTTCATATTCTTCATCATAGCTGGTAGTTCTGATGCGATGTCCTCTTCTTGCTTTTCTACTGATTCCTCCACCTCAAATCCCTCACTCTTTTCACGGTTTTGTCCTTCCTCCTGCTTTATCCTTTTTATTTCGTTAATTATGCATTCTTTTAGCTCCCCCATTTCTTTCTTTCTTAATTGCCTTTCCTGTTCACACCATTCCCTCATTTCTTATCTCTCTTGCTTTCTTTTCTCGTTCATATAGTTCCCTCATCTTTTTCCATTCTTGCCTACATATTTCCTCTATGAACTTTATCTGGAAGTCTCTCTGTTCTTTTGGTGCTTCCAATTTGCAAGCTTCCTCCATTTCATCCATGGTTCACTTTTATATCTACTGACTTATAACTAGCTATAATACTTGCTGTTTGTTGTTCTTATATCTAATGGCTTATTGCTAAACTCCCCCGGTACTATGGCTATATCTGCTCTTCCCATTATTCTTTGCACCTATCCTGCCCTACTCTGGCTGCTACCCCTATCTATTATAATTTGCTGCTGCCATTACTCTTGCTCTCATACATATTTTTATTATTTTATATATATATTTTCAGATCCGAGTATGTTTCGTCATCACCCTTTTACATACGTTCGTATCTATTCCATGTCCGCTGCCTGCTCAATATCTCATTTGATTTATATTTTTTTTATATATATAGTAGTTATAAAACAATAAATGAACAAAAGAAAACTCAATAATAAAAAAAATTCTCTTTTTTTTTTTGATCTCAGGGTATTTTCGTATTCGTCCCATGTTGCGGCGTCAGCGGCTAAAAAAAAATATACTATGTAACGGTAAGATTTCGTATGCCTCGCTAACATGTTGCAAAATTCCACCACCATGTTCGAATGGCAGCATAACAGGTGGGTTCAGGGCCTGTGATACCGTATTCCAACCTAGTAGTTTCATTCACAACAAAACCCACATGACAACACATCTACCTAACAATAGCAATATTTTCTAGGCCTGGTGGTCAGGTAAACAAGAGACTCTAACTAATGGTTTCACCTTACAGACTACTACTATATTCTACTTTTCATTGATATGATTAATACTAATTATTATTAAATTAAGCAGACACAGACATGGATATAGATAATTTAAATATTTTAATTGCGGTTAATTCACAGATAAATATATTACGCTACCTGGATATCAATATAAATTACATTCCACACCTCACGTTTCAAATGGTGAAGGTTACGAGACACATTACGAGATCTTAATGAGGAGTGCATTCGTTCACGATACTATCATCCTATTTACTTTATAATATTAATATTTATTCTAATATTTTACTCGAGATTAACATATGTGGAGGAGTGGAGATAGACCCAGCATAAACTTTATAATTATTATTAAAGCGACCTGCGGTAGCATGGATACTGCCGAGCTATAAGAGGATCGGTGTTCAAAAAGGATAATCACAGAAGAAATGTTAGAGGCTGGTGGAGCGATCAAACGTCAGATCGGAGCCCTGAAGGTCTGTCATTAGTGCGGTATCGGTATGGGGTCTTTGCCTTTCCATCCCCGACCACATGACAAGGTAATTAGGAATATGAAGAGGGTCGGCCAAACATTGGGTCGGAGCCCTTAGGAATGGTCACGAGCGTGGTGTCGGTATGAGGTCGTGGCCTTTCCATCCCCGACCGCATGACAAGGTTCCTGTGCTATTATATATTTTATATGCTCCTTAAGTACGAGAACAAACGCTTACAGTTCCTCTGTTACATTTCTGCGATACAAAAATTCATGTATCAATAACTAGCGCAGTTCATAACTCTAATGCAAACGCATTTATTTATACAAATCTACCCCCAATCTCCAAACGACTAGTAATTAATTTACTAACATTAAAACCCCCCCTTCCTTCTTAACATTATGGCTTTATTTAAGATTTAACTAACCTAGCATGAATGATAGCTCATTAACAAATACATTAACTAATAATATAGATCTCGTATTAATAAAACATATTAAAATATTATATGATTCCCGAGCTGAAATCTATTACACGATATGATTTACTGTTATGATATTAAATTCGCAGAAGAGGGTAGCTCGTCCGCGAATTATATAAAAATAAAAAAAAACATCAGCTTGGAAACCACATGGGCATGAAATATAATCTTAACGAATATAATAAAATTGGATACCCATGTAGAATAAAGATAGATTAATTTACGAGGTTTATTAGATTAATTTACGAGGTTTATTTTTAAAATAGTATTATTACAGAAAATAGATTTAATTTTAGGATTACAATAGTAGAAATTAAAATGAAATTAATATTAGAAATATAGAGTTCAATTAGAGTTCCAAAACGAATTTTAATCTTGAGTATCATGTTATCTTTAGTTCATTTAAGTGTGCACAATGTTTGGAGAGTCAGAGTTTCCTGGTTCAATGGCAGTTACATTTAGGAGAAGATTTATTCGACAGAAGTAGCAGAATTTTAGGTTTATCAATTTTCGTGGGAGTTTTTTAAGATTGTATAGCCATCTGTCCGGAAGAGCGTAGCATGGCGCCTACTCTTGGCACATTGCTGGATATAAAATTTGGATCACAAGAAATATAATCAACAGCATAATTAAAATTAATGTTTCTGGTTCTAACTTTTCTACTCTCTTCTAATGAAAATGCAATGCATTTATTTTAACAATCAGCTGTCTTTTTATTCTATTTTTCCTTATCTCTGGGATCCATCGAGCAAATATGTCATCCATGCAGCTGTCTTTTGGGTCTGTGCCATACATCCCTTTAGGTCACGGATGCAATAATCATACAGGTTGGAATTTCAATCTGATCCCTTTTACATTTTACCTTTTACATTATGTAATTTATAAAAGTTATTTTTAACAAACCTTTTTCTTTGTTTCTGTACGTCTTAAAATACCTTTTTAGCTCTGTCATCTTTTTCCCCCTCCCGCTATGACTTGCCTTTAATTAGCAGGGGAATTTTAAAAGAATCTTTATTTTAAATTGAGAATTATTTATTTTTATAATTTAAGTATTACCTGGACCTGACCTAAATAATAATATGTTTACATTTTAAAAAAATAATTATTGATTTTTTTATGTAATTTAAAATATTATTTAAACCTATCAGAGTAACTAATAGGATTATTTAAATTTATACAACTTACGCACGGCAATTTAATAATACCTTGCAATGCGTTATTTTAAAATAAGCTTATCGGAGTATGTGCACATATATAACATTTAATTATTTATTTAAACACTTTACAGATATTGTATATTATTACGCATTAATCCAATAATCAAGGTCAGAATCCATGTAAACCCATACAAAAAGGGGCGAGAAGTAGAATGATGACAGAACTAAAGTGAAACTAAGATTGAATACAAATCTTAGTTTCAATATATAAGCATTAATGAATCCCATAAAAACTGGCCCTTGCTTCATGTGAATCCAAACTCTATCATTGTAAACTAGCACTGGCTGGATACATTGTCTATTGCCTTCAGTTATAACTTCATAGTCATCATGTTGTCAAGTCTGTAAACACTCTCAAAACTCTCCATCTAATCTTTTTTCCAACCTTTTTATAATTAGGGTGGACTATTAAAAAACAGTAATTAAAAGTAAGTTGTCTTTATCTTGATTGAAAAAAGTTAATGACTCTTCTCAATTTACCTTAATCCTTTCAAAAACAGCTTTGTATGATTTTTATCAAAATACATTATACAAACTTTAATTAAAAAAATTTCTTTAATCAAAATAGATAGTGGAATTTTATAATTACCAGTATATCTATTGTAACATAAAAATATACTTATTTTAATTTCAAAATCAGAATTAATATAATAATAATTAAATCTTTTTAAATGTTTAATTTATAATTTTTTTTAAATTCAAAATTATTTAATCCTTAATTGTTATTCCAGTGTAATATAAAAAATATCTACAAAAAAGTTTTATCTGTGTTTATTTCTACTTTTCCTTGCAACTTTATATATACATATGTGCACACACACTATTATGTTGTATAAAACAGGCAAAACTCTCCATACTATATTGCTACTCAATGCAAGCCAGAGTAATCAAAGGATGCTAGAAGGGGTTGTGCATAAAATCCCCACCTAGTGCCTACTCATCCAGTATCCCCAGACTAGTTTCTGGCCTGTGGCCTTCATCAGTGAGGAGCCTTGGATCTGAGAACACTGCACCTAGATCTTAGTATCTAATGTAACTCTCCAGCAGCCACCTTTTATCTCAACTATAAAACTATGAGTCTTAAATTGAAAACAATAATATTTTCAATCCAAGCTCATTAGCTTATATAATCATATAGGTCTGAACCCAGTTCAGTACCTATACATTTTGGTGTCTTTGGTTCTTTAATAACCATAGCCACCACTATGCTATTAGACAGGATTGGTTTTAAACCAATAAACATCATATGATCACCCTTTTTATGCTTGCTTATATCTGTTATTAAAACAGGCAAAACTCTCCATACAATCTTGCCACTCAGTGCAAGCCAGAGTAATCAATGCATGCCAGAAACTTGTGCATAAAATCTCCATCTAGTGCCTACTCATCCAATATCCCCAGACTAGTTTCTAGCTTATAGCCTTCATCAGTGAGGAGCTTTGAATCTGAGAGCACTGCATCTAGATCTGGCATCCATTGATTACTCTGGCTTGCACTGAGTGGCAATACTGTATGGAGAGCTTTGTCTGCTTTAATAACAATTATAAGTAAGCCTAAGAAATGGTGATCATGTGATGTTTACTATGTTGTATGTCATAAGACACATAACTGTCTCAGTAAGGTTAAATTATTATCTTAACATACTCCAATGCAACTACTCACAGAAAAAACAATTACTGAGCAAAAAAATAAATGTTCTAGAGCTTTAAAAGGTATTAAAATAATGTTAGATGGAGTTAAACCTTTTTTTTTTTAGTTTATTTACCACAAATTGTACATTTCTTATTTAAGTTCTAGATTAAAAAAACCAAAATTGCATTCTTTAAATACTAAGAATCACTCCATTTCATGAAGAATTTGTAAGATGCAGAAAAATATTTACTTAAAAATTTAACATAAAAAATATTGCTCAAGGATGAGATAATAATAGAACTTTCAATACTAAAATATAGTTTGGCTTAAGTAAGGCCTCTTATGAAGTCTAAAAATAAAGGTGAAGAAAAGTTTGATGATTTTTTAGATTTAGTACTAAATAAAACAAAAATTCTTAATGATTTACTTGCCTATGTAATAATTATTATAGAATGTAATTCTGAATATATGAATACATTTAACAAAAAATGTATATGATTGGATGAATGCTACTGCTAAAATTTCTATTGTGCATCATCTTACTGACTCGGAAATTATAGACAATATTTCAAAAAACTAATACAAAATGATTAATGAGAAAAATAGAGAAGAACAAATGTAAAAGAGAAATCCACAGTTAAACAGTTAATTGGGTTGTTAGTAATTTAATCAAAGATTTAGAGACATACATTTATCATTAAGCAAGAAATGATGTTTTCATTTAACCTCCTCATTTTTATGCACGCCTAATGCGGGTAAGCATTTTCAAAATGTAAACACCCGTTTTCAATGTAATATTAACGGAAATCTATGCAGTTTATGCATGCGCTTTTTACACCATCGTTTCAATCTTTCTTTTACTTTCCATAAAGGTAAATTTTATTTTTCTACGATAAAAAATAAAAATTTTATGATAATTTTTATGACCAAGTAAATTGAATTTTTTTGTCTTTCTCTCATTTTTTTGATAGTTACTGGAAAAAATTTCTCCGTAAAAAATACATTGGTAAAAAGTTTTACTTTTTCCAATGTATTTTGAAGACAATGTTATGGGGGACCTAATGGTGAGTATTTATTTTACTATATTTTAAATTTATATTTTATTTTTATATTTAATAAAAAATATATGAAAAAATTATTATTGAAACTAACATATAAAAAAAATATATCGTGAATTATCTGCATTTTTGACTATGATGTGAACTTGGGTCAGTATTTTAATTATGTGATATGAGACAAAGATAAACATATTTTGCAAATATTATGACCAGATTTAGATTTTTCTATAATGTCTTATCTGCATTTTAATAATAATAAAAATACGCAAATGCTAAAAGTAACGATTTTGACAGTAAATAAACTTAGGCCGATTATACACTACCGCAATGTAAATTTCAAAGCTGCATATTTTTTAATTATTATTTTATTCATATATATATATTTTTGATAAAAAATATACGAAAAAAATATTATTGAAACTAACATTAAAAAAAAAAGTAGCCATTTTTTGATATGATAAGGGTTTCGGTCCATTATTTGAAGATATGAGATAAAGATAAACATATTTTACAAATATTATGATCCGATTTAGATTTTTCTATAATGTCTTGTCTGCATTTTAATAATAATAAAAATATGCAAATACTAAGAATAAAGATTTTGACAGTATATATTAGGCTGATTATAAACTATTGCAATATAAATTTCAAAGCAGCATATCAAATGCAAAGAGAGATGGCAATTTATTAAATTTATGGTCATAGTAGCATGAAGCAATATGGGCCCTCAAACCTATAAAGATAGGATAAATAATATTACATCGAACTGACTCTAAATTACTAACTTATGTAACTCAAGCTTAACTCTATAATGAATTTAGTATTTCATTCACTTTTTATTTTATTTTATTTTGTATATAGTGACTATTTTAGTAGTACTTTTTAATAAATTACAAACTGTATTGAAATTCTTTATTATAATATTCAAATTATACTAATTATTGATCAATATTAACTACTTGCGATGACATATTCATTGCAAACCCCTATGTGGAATATGTTTTGAAGGGCTACTGAGAAAAATGAAAGGTGATAATGTCTTTAATTCTATGAAGTTTTCAAGTGATGGATGATTACCTTAGGTCAGTGTTATTATATACTAATTTTTTAGAAATTTTGTGATGAATCCAACTAACCTACTAACAAAAATATAATTTTAGGTTGTATGTATGATAATTTAGAATTTATGAAATAATATGAAAATAATTATTAGAAATATTAACTTTTATTCTTTTTTTTTATTACTTTGAATATCAATGATTATATTTTTTTCAGCTTAGTTACATTCTTTGGTGTTGGATCTTTAAAATAATATATATTGCCATTTTTTTAGTAATACAAACATATATTATAAAATTTGTGGCTTATTAGCATAATTTTTTAAATATTCAATATGGCCGCTTCACCAGTGAAAAGGTTAACCGTTAATTTGTAAATTAATATTTTGTTTTTTGTTTTCTTTGTTGAGAAAAGAGCATATTATTAGTTAATGAACTAGATAATAGCAATAATAAATATAGACTGAATAGAAAGTGATGCATAGGAGGAAAAGATGAAATAAAATAGATTAATAATAATAATCAAATAACTTCATTGTTCAAGAGTTCATGAAAAGTTTGAAAACTGAAAATGTTGGCACAGGAATCGATATGAGGACCTCAAACTCCAGAGTCTGACATTCCTCTCCTGCACTAAAATATGAAGGGCGATGAATTAATGAAAACATGATACTAAACTTAACTTTGAGAAAACAACGAAACAGTTTATCATAGATGTCTCAACAGCTTTATATATTTTTCTTTTAAAAAAAGTTTGTTTTAAAATTATATTTATCATAAAACGTTAACAGAATATAAAACAAATAGAGAAATTGTCTCCTGCTGTATTGAAAAATAATTATCAGTACTTCAATTGTATGTGCTACCATTACTATGTTAATAAGTAGGAACAAGATATGAGATAAGTTAAATTTAATTGAATCATAGTAAGATGTGTAATAGTTAGAATTAAGTTTATAATATTATTCTAAAATAACAAATTCTCTTGGAGGCCTTTTGTCTAATTGCTCTGAGTATTTTAGCGTAATGGAGGGAGTGACAGATTTGAGAACTAGAATTTCCCTGAAAAAACTCAACTTTCACTCCTGGTGTTTAAATAGCATTTGACCTTATGTTAGTTTTATATCCTCTGGGTTTTATTAATAACCATAATTTATCAAAATTACGATTTTTGTTAGTATTTTTGTTGATTTTAAAACAACTTAAGTATTGTCATCGATTCATATATAATATTATTTGATATCTAATAAATATTGATAGTTTAAATATAATAATCTTTTATTTTCATCATTTATCCTCATCTTCTTATTCCAATATATCGTACAATATGAAAAGACAGACAGACCAACATGTAAACATAGTTTTCAGATTGATATGATGTACTGTGGCTTCTCCTTAAATGAAGTCAAAAATAACTCAGCAATTATGCCCAGATAAACCTGTTAGCCACTTAATTTTCCATTCTCCACTCTAAGTTTTCCCATATTCTGCTCCATCCCATTTCCACAACATAATCTTTATCAACTCTATGGCCTTTATATCTTTATATGGCCTATTGTCTAGTGCTGTCTCCTAATTATAAAATTAAAATTAAGAATTAAAAAGTACGATTTTATAAATATTTAAACTGATCTCATGTCAAAATAATGTGGGGGGGGGGGGTGATATAAAAAAAAAAAACTACTTACATAAATAAGATTTTCTTTAAAACGTTTTTTTAAATTCTCAACAAAAGCATCTTCACTATGATAATCCTCTAGTAAAACAAAATCCTGCACGCCAACTCTGTCTCGTGCATGCAGATCGTTTTCCATTACAATTTCAGATTCTAAAACAAAAAAACATGTATATAATATTTATATATTTTAATTTTACAATGTATATTTAAACTACAATATATATAAATGATTGTTATTTCCAATGTGATTAGTAAACAAAACAAAAAAAAGGAAATTAAAATAAAAACATAAAAAAGCAAACCTTTTACTTAAAAAACAATTGAATGAAAATTGATTAAATTGATTTAAAATATAATAAATTTTTGGGTTTTTTTTTTCATATGTCATAGCATCGGCCAGGAGGTGAACCTACAACCGTCTGCAACCAACTACTTGCTTGCAAGGCGGCTGCGATGAGCCCTCGGCTAACAACGCTTGACAATTTTTGGCTGTTGTTAGCAAAAAAAGACCATTTCCAAAGGCGTAAATATAATTAAAAGATCTAGGCATAAATGAGCTTACATTTATAGAATGCTTGCTCAAAAACAAAGCATATAAAAACTAATATGGAGATAATTTTGGGGGAAAAAAAACACTAAAATAATAAAATGAAACCAACATAAACAAAATTACAAACAGTTTAAATTTACAAAACTAGATGGAAAAAAAAAATGTTATTGCAATAAACTAAGAAGATGATACATTAACATAACTGGTTCATTAAAAAATAAATATAAATAAAGAAATATGAGAAAATAAAAAACTAACATTTTACCTCAAAATATGAAATACACAGAATTAGATTTCATGTTAAATACTACAAAAAATACTCCCAAAATGAATAAATATATACACATTGAAAGTAATATATGTAAACAAAAAAATTCTATATATCCCAATGAATATCTACTACGTGCTATAAACTCCTAACAGAGAAGTAGCAGCCTCGTGTAGAAAATTAACACAAAATGCAAAATATATATCAGCACAAGACAATCATCTACCTAATTGAAAGAATAGATTGGAAGAACAAAGTACATTCTCTCTAATGAAAAAAAAGGTGACAAAAGTAATAAAATCACTTAATAAATAGTATATATAAAAATATTTAGATAAAAAAATTTTCATTTCATTTGAAAAGTAATGCACTAAAAATCAAAAAATATTTTTTACTTTTTAGTTATGGAAATTTTGCAGCAGACTTTTTATAACTATTCATATTCAATTGTATATATTTAAAATGTAAACAATGTCTCTGGATTTATAGTTTGTGAAAAAAAATTCACACATGTTAAAAATTGTTTATAATTTTTTTTTTGTTTATAAAGGCAACATTTTAAAAATGCAAGTTTTAATTAAATAATCAAGAAAATTTAAGTTTTATCCTTCATTTGTTTTTCTTTCTATTTTAATTATCTATAAATGTTTTAGTGAATACTCAATTTTAATGTCTTTTTTTATAAAATATACTTCCATCTATGGCATTTTACTGAAATCTTACCAAACCAATATCATGCATTTTGAAATACTGTTAGATTTGACAAATGGCTGGGCAACCCTAAAATATTTTAGTCTCAGATTTCATTACCATCAAAATCTAACACGTAAAAAATTTGAAGGCAATCCATTCTATAGAAGTATGTAGATTTGCCAAAGAAAAACAAACAAACAGAATTTTTAAGTTAAATAAAAATATTTTTTAAAAAAGTAAATCTTTTGTTTCATAGATTCATATTGCACATATTGCCATAAAATCTGAATATGCAGAAATAATAGAATTATATTAAAAACTCTTTCTCTTTTTCAACAACTTTTGTATAATCTAATCCAACTCATTCCTGTAGAATTAAACTGAACAAATATTTAAAAAACTTAAAATAGGTCAAGTTTGAAGCAAATTGTATTTCAAAAAAGGCAATAAATGCCTTAATTTTGATAGACAAGATCATAATAGTTACTATTCGAAAATAGAAAAGATAGGCACAAATAATTGCCCATTACAGCAAGAGTATAAAAAAATTTAATATCTATAAGAAAGAAATAATTACTATTTCCATAACTAAAAATATGGTAAATATAATTATATACACAACATTTCACTTCTTGGTTCTTTTTAAATTATAGCTCCAACATAGTAAATATATAAAATATATATTCTTCCTTTTTCTTTTTAAAACTTGTTTATTCAAAGTATAATTTTATTTTTCCTCCATAACAATGTTTCAACTACATTCTGTAGTCATTATCAAGTTTCTATTAACAACTCCTTTCTGGGTTTCTCCGATCTAAAACGGTGGCGGCTTCAAGTCGCTCGAATTCCATCATTTTTAACGCTACGGTAAAGATTTTAAGGTTTTTTTTAAGTTCAAAGATTTTACAGTTTTTTTAAAGTTTAAAAAAACCCATAAAATCTTTACCGTAGTGTTAACAATGACAGAATTCGAGCGACTTGAAACCACCACCATTTTAGATCGGAGAAACCCAGAAAGGTGTTGTTAATAGAAACTTGATAATGACTACAGAATGTAGTTGAAACGTTGTTATAGAGGGAAAATAAAATTATAGTTTGAATAAACAAGTTTTTTAAAAAAAAAGGAAGAATGTATATTTTATATATTTAAAATATGGCAATCATGACAATAACTGCTGAAATGAAAAGTACTAAGCTATTATATTGCATACCTTAACACACAAAAAAAGATTGAATGAAACAATAATCACAGTCATGAACAACATACTACACATATAAAGTAAAACTGAAACTAAGTAAAAATTAAAAATGACTCTTTGTTCAGATTTTAAAAATAACACACGTTGATGATTGCAAATCCATTTAATATTTTTAATGAGTAATTATCCAGAAATAGCAGATAGTTTTGAAATATTATTAAATATATAAATTCATAATCATTGAAATGTAAATGATAATTTATCCAACTATATATGTTTTCCAGTGACCCACTCTCTAGTTTTTATGTTTATAACTTAATTCCATATCATAGAGTTTTATTTAAAAAATGACTTAATTAAAATAGTAGTTAGACAATTACTTATAAGATCTATAACAGGCTGTTTTTGGAAAACATTAAAGTATTCAGATTGAGTTAATCTTTATGATGATTTATTCAGTTGTGTTTTGGGCTACAATTCTTCATGTCAATTGGCTTCTTCAAGTAAGCATTGATTCCCATTGTAAAATGGAGATGTTAAATAAATTGTGACAAAGGGACATTTAAACAATAGCAAACTATCATAAATAGTGACAATATGTTACAGATTGGTAGTAGTATTAGTGCCTGATTACATGATCTGCCTTTGGCAGAGAGCAAACAAATTATTATGTTATGACATAATTATTGCAATATTTCTGCTTAATACTTAAAGTTACATTTTACATATTACAGGAATTATTTTAAAATATCTTCATCTGTTACATCAAAACAAAAGGCCCATTATGAGAATAACAATATACTTTATTAAAGATCTATATTTAAAATATATATGTATAAAATGATTTATAAATAATTTGAAAAGCAGGCTAAAAGCAATTTAAGCTTAAACAGAATTACCTTTTTTAAAAAAACTTGCTCTGCATCATAAGTAAGAAGGCTCGATTCTTGTGTTAAATTTTGCAACATAATATTAAGAAAATATATATATATATTAGTCCTGTCACTGATCAGGCCAGCAACACATGAAGAAGAGGGGAGAAAAATACCTCTCGAATCATTGTGCATATACTAACCTGTTTGCTATGATATTACTAACAGTTGTTTGCTGTGGTATTACTAACAGTTGTGTGCATATACAAACCTGTTTACTGTAATATTACTAACCGTTAATGAATTTGGAATATTTAAATAAAATTAAACTTTTCTAAAGACATTCAACACACATATTAGATGATGGAAATAGTCCAATATAAAAATACAGCTAGAACACCATCATCACAAACCTTCAGAAAAACACCAAATATGTTGGATATGTTTCTCAATTTTGAAAATACTTGTCCGGCAAATGAAATAGAAGTAATATTTTATTAATAATCATTTGATTAATTTACAGAAACATTTCTCACTTTATTTTAAAGATTGTGACGTGTTGAAATATGAGTAAGTAATAAATTTGTTTGCGATTAAAACGCATGATATATTTGGCCTTTCGATATCAGAGCAAGAAATGTTGAGCGACTTATCTTGTCATAAAACGTTAAAACAGATGTTCAAACAAGAAAATATTGGTGTTTTCTGGCTATGAATGAAGAAATAGTTTCCTATTTTAACAGATAAAGCTTTAGAAATTGTATTACGCCTTGTAATATCTTACTTAAGTGAAACTGACTTTTCTGCTGTTGTTGTCTTAAAAACAGAACATCGATCTTGTTTAATGATTGAAGAAGAATTGACAAACTTGTTTTTAATAAACAGGCTCATCCATTGCACTAAATATCATTATAATTTTAATCAATGTTCTTTTGTTTTTTGATTTTGTTGTGATTTTTTTTTTTTTAAATATACTTGATTGTATTAAAAATTATTACATCATAGAAGTAAATGTTTTATATAAGACCTATATCTATACTAAACACTAAGTAGAGTGTATTATTTTATAATCTATTGAAATGAAATTGTAAATATGACAGTATTTATAAAATTAGAATGTTCTAAAAATTAGGGGGGATGCAACATTTTTTCCAGAAAAAAGAGGGGCGCAGACACAAAGACTTTGGAAACCACTTATTTAGGATTGTAAATTTATGAGATTATCTGCCAAAATGTTTTTTTTAAAAAAGGTTAAATAGAATGGGTATTTTCTGTTGTATAAGTTTTTCTCTAATACAAAACTGTATTCCCCATTTGTGTATTTCATATATGTATCAAAAACCCACATACACAATTATTTATCTATACAGCTACTTTTAATATTTCAACCAAAGAACTAGTTTTCATACATATATGATATATAATGATATAACAATCTAATAATCTGCCTACTTTACAATTTGATAAAATATTTAATATCTATAAATTAATTTGTAATATTTACTATTTGATAAAAAAAATTCAATAGACAAAATATGCCAATACATATGATGAAAAAATATGGTTAATTTATTTAACAAAAGATTTTTCTGTGCATTCAAAAGTACCCTTCACTACATAAAATTTATTCCACATACTGACTTAATATTGAAAACAATTAACCCAAAAGCATTTGTATGGAAGATACACATATTTTATTATTACTATATATCAGAACATCTTCTTACATTGTCTATGCTCTGTTTCACAAATTACTATTCATTATTATATTTTCTAAGGTCGTTTAATTAGTTTGTTTAATTTTTAGATAATTTAACATTTTTTAAAATATCTCTAAGAACATATTTTTCTTAAGTATTTAACTAAATATTATTTTGCAATTAATCTTCATTACCTCTATATCATTAAAAATACAAAAGTATTAAAAACTGACCATGTTCTATTTTAATGTTTTCCCTAACCTCTGCACCATATTTTGCATGGAACATAAGATTCAACTTGTAATATTCATTACACTATTTAATCATTCCAACTCATATTTTAACTCTCCATCCTCATTAATTAGTTACTTTCTTAAAAAAGCAGTAATTTGACTTATTAATTGTGATTATTTTATTAAATCATTTGTTAAAAGCAGATTTACTAATTTCAAAAAGATTAATAGCAATAAGTTTTATATTTGATGTCATAGAAAAATTTCTAAGTGCTTTTCAGCTAATCCTTAACACAAATTAATATTGTATAATATTTAGTATATATTAATCCTTTATCCTTTTCTTTTAATAATGAATGTTTCAACATCATACCAAAGTTAATATAAATTTCCTTTTCTATAACAAGGATAAATTAACAGTTATAAAGTATTTCAAAACATTGCTCTTGTCAGTGGTGGGTATTTTACATGTTGTATATATGCATTGAGACAAACCGTAAAGTAAAATTATGTAAAAAAAAATAGTTATAATTATGTCCCTACTCATGACCAAAAAAAGTTTTCCAATTAAGATCTTATAATTGTTTTCTATTTATCAATTTCTGCATTTTAATAAAGAATTAACATAAAAATCAGTCATAATTTAATTACCCATAAATGTTTTCCATCATGAAATTACAATGTGTAAGTGAGCTTTTTAATGGAATGTCACTACCATTTATTGGTCTCGCATGAGAAATATAATCAAATTAGAAAATAGCAAAAAAAAAAGTTATGCATAAATCAAATAATAGTATACTTAACTGAACAGATTTTTGAAATGATATTACACAAAATAATCACTGGTTTGAAAATAACTAAAAATATGATTTGAACATAGCACACATGCAATATTTTGTCAAGTATTAAACCAATGCTAAAATTATATCAACAAAAAATCAATACTAACTTCCTGAGATAAGGATTATATATGTAAATGATTTCATATTTGAATGGTAGATGAAATAATTATACTCATTAACAAATTTCTAAATAAATCAAATTGAAAAAAAAAAAAAAACATAAAGACCACACATATATGTATGAACAAACTATAAAGAACACTTGCAATATCAATACTATATGATGGCAGACTGATCCTCACTTGCCACAATCAGTCCTCCAAAATTTTTTGGCCTTTTCTTAAAAGAGACTGAATAAAAATGTTTAGATAAAAAAACAGAAAATGGGTATGCATATTATTATCTGAAGATTAAAAAAAGTTAACAATTCATATAGAGATGCTTATTTTTGAGTAATGGGACACTAAAATAAAAATAATAATTGCATTGAAATCTAAATGCAGATATTTTGTTTTGCCCTTACTATATATCATAATTTAATTTTATTCTTAAAAACAGGAATGTTTGGTCTTTTCATCTGCTTAAATTTTTTCTTTAATATGTTTCATTTTAGAATGTTTGTCCTTAAATAAATTTACTGTACAATTAAAAATTGATAACTTCTATCAAAATTTGAAGATTTAAATATTCGTGGTTTAATAATGTAAAGTAATAATAAAATTTAGAAATAATAAAAATTTCCATTACAGATGATTAATATTTACTAAGGCTGTAACCTTTAGGAATAAGCATCTGAAAAATTCGAAGGTAGGGACCTCTACAGGTCTTTTCTTCTTAGCGTAAGCTTGTGGCTAAGACCTGTAGAGGTCCTAAGACCTGTAGAGGTCCCTACCTTCGAATTTTTCAGATGCTTATTCCTAAAGGTTACAGCCTTAGTAAATATTACTTAATATAATAATGTGCGTTTAATAAAATTTATAATTACAGATGATTATGATGAATGAAAAATCAATTATTGTTTTGAATAGATAAAATGAAGCTTTAAAATTTGAATTTTGCTCTCTATCACTCACTGTACATATTCTATTTTGAAACACTTACTGAGAATTGGCAGAAAGATGAAAAACTATATAAATAAACTAGGGTGATAATTACACAAAACATATTTCAGTCATATGATAGCCAAAAGAATGCATTCTAACTATATTTAAATGTATTAATAATATTTAATACCAGTATTTCATAGTGATTATTAGAACTAGAAAATAATTATCAAAAATCTTACAAAATCTTTTAAGAGTCATATTTGGACGATAGGCATTCATAATTTGAAGATTCTTGGTTCACAGATATAGTATATTTCAATGCAAACTATATTTCTCTGTAAAAACAACTTCACAAACTATTGTAATCAATAATTTTATCTAAAGCATATCAAACAGATTTTGGATAAGGACCACAGATTCAGACAAAAACAGAAAAAAAATAAAATTGTTAAAAAATGGACAAAAAAAAAAAATTGGGTCATTGTTTTAAATTGAACAATAAAGGAATGATGAAAAAACTTAACAATATATTATGATGACTGTGAATTAGATCACAAGGCAGATAAAAGTATAAATAAACTTAAATAGAGAAATATAAGCTACGATATTAAAGTGGCAATGAATAAACGTCAATATTCTTTCATATGGTCAAAAAATTCATAAATAAAGAATAAAAGAAATAAATGGTTGTTTACTTACATAATAAAAAGTATATGAATGCAAATACATATATTTTGGAACATTTAAATGGTCACTTACTTCAATAAAATGAACAAGAAACTGAAATAAATTATACATTTGCAAAGGCAGTTAAAATTTAAAATCAATTCTTATGAGAAAGACGGAGGGGGGGGGGCATTCCCAGACAGCTTAAATTTGTAAAAATGAGTTCAGTCAGTCCAAAAATATAAATTCCAAACATGTTATATTAATGATATTAGCCTGGTCATGACAATAGTAAGAATTTATTAGAACATTTATATTGAAGGTAGTTGAGTTTTTATCCTAATTATGTGAACATATAAAATATTACATGCAATAATATGTGTAATATTGAAAACATCAAATTCACTTTTAAAATATTAATTAGCAAAGTAGTTTTTGTTATCAGTATAAATCAGAAATGATAAAATAAATTCAAAAGTAAATAAAAAGTAATTAAGTCTGAAGAATAAGTTAAAAGCTTTTAATATTTTGAAAACATTATGCATATGGTTAGATTAGTGTCTGAGTTAAAAAACATGTTTTTTTGAAAACATGAAGAGCAGGAGGTCACAAAGCTTGTAAAAAAGCTTGGAAAGAAAAACAAAACAGATTATACTAAATTAGTGAATCAAGGCAGAAAAATCATTAGCAGTTCTTTTTAAAAAATAAATCTCAAGATATTCAGAAAATGAAAGAAACAATTCTAGTATTGTATATTGATTGCTTTACACAATGAACCTGATTACAAGTGAAGCCAGTTTAAATAGTTATCAATAAAGAAAGTACTCTTAAATATATCCATACTAAAGCAATGATAAAGAAGCTGGCACATGTAGTAAGGTAAGTTAAATCGGAAAATATAATTTGCCAATTCAAATATTAATTAAAATATTTCTTAGTAAATCTTAATGGCATTCTTCATATAATACAGTGGAATCCTGTACAACAAGTCAAACTTGTACAGATTTTCCTATTAAATTAAAGGTTTGTAAGGCAAACTTATTAATTTGCATAATTCAAATTATTGGCTTCACTTCTCAAAGTTCTCTTATCTCTAGATATTACTATAATTATATTATCAAATGTAGATGATTTTTATACAATATTTGAGATATTAAATTAATTCTCTCAATTTTTTACATGTTAATTAAATTTAATGATGAAATGTAGCATAGAATTTCATAAATTATAATATTAGAATGTATTAATCTTAACCATTATTTCCTCAAAAAGATGTTTATCTTTCTGTGTTATTAATATAAATAAATAATTCTCATTATAATGCTCAGCATGAAGTGGCTAAATTAATGAACACAAATGTTATGATGACAATATTAGTTGATCATTAATATACTTGTGCAAGATGTTTCAGATCATTTCTATTTGTTTGTTCAACATCTTTCTCATGTCTTGAAAGAATTTTATTACTAATTTCATTATTTTATTTGTTCATTTGTACTTTTAGCAGTAAAATTAGAAAACTAATATGGGTATTAAGAAAAAAAATGAATAACGGTAAAACTATCCAATAAAAAACAAACATGGATATCAGGAACAAAGTGAAATATGGTAAAACTGTCCAAGATCTAAATACTGAATATGGAATGCTTTTTTTTAAAAAATAAAAATGAAATAAAAATTGTACAAAACATAAAGGAAATTTCGTGATCAAGCAATTTGTATTGTAATCATTATTGAACAGATGAAAACTTTTATTAATGTTAATTAATGAAAAGTAAACGGCATGTAATAATGTCAATATAACAGTTTTTATGCTTTTAAATGTTTGATTTTAATTGTTAAGAATATCATATTCTCAAATTTACATGTATAATGTATAAAAGTATAATTTTATATGTATTTTTATATATAATTTCCATTTTGTATTATGTTTTTTTTATGCTTACATGATTGTGTCATAAGATAACTTTGCTTTAGAATATGGATTTTGAAAGAGATTATGTCTAAATACATGCATTTCAAAGTACTGTTGAACAAACAAACCATTTAATTAACAAATCATTCTTTATGTTCATTGTACAAGATGCCACTATACAAAATAATTATATATCTAATTACAATATGCCTGATGAACTGATTTTATAACTAGTCTATGTTACATGACTGCATGATATGTGTAAGTCAAGGAATAGAGCCTTTGCTAAAATCAAAAATGAAAAATAAATTTTATCATAGAAAAAAATTCTAAATACATTTATTACATATAAATTGGTCTTCACTTATTAATAAACAATAGTTCAAAGTTGTTTATAATATTTTTATGCTCAAACAAGCATTCATAGAAAATATACTAAATTATGTAATAACAATAAATCAAACTTGGTGTCAAACAAATAAAATGACTAAATTAAATTCACCATGCTGTTAATAAATTTTCCTTTTGTCATTTTATTAAAACTAAAATAATCTGAAATGAATGTATGTACTATTTCAGAAATACATTAATTATTCTATTTTTTATTTTTTAAAAAAAAAGTAAACTTCTAAGTTTTACTCAATAAATCTAATAAAATAAAAAACATTTTGAAGTTGCTAATATTTTTTTTAAGACCTAATAAATAAAGATGTAATTCTGAGATTGATATGAGAGAAAAAAAATTGTTAAAGAATTTTAACTTTTTTGCTTATTTAAATTTCCTTTACAGTGATTATAATAATGTTGTAAGTTATTAAACATTTTACAAATATTTAATAAATAATTTTTAATGGATTTTCATAGTTTTTTTCAAAAATTTAAATGACAGAAATTTAATGAGAATTAACCCTGTATTTTTACAAATATTTTGCCAGTTTCATGTGAAAAATTATTTTTAAAAATACACAGAAAATTCTCATTAAATTTCTAGTATGAAGCCATAGACCTTTGAAAGCGCTAAGCTTTAAATAAATTATTGATATACACAACTTCTTTAACGAGCGTTAAAAGCGCATAATTATTGATATTATTTAATCAATAATTTTATATGTATTACATAAGTATTTTGTAATTACTGAATATATGATTTGCTCTCAGATATATGAGAGTAACTAGATTGATTTTTGACAGTGGGAGATACTGATGATTGATTTAATAAAAGTATAGCTTTTTGCATTATGTACCATTAGAAAAAACAAACATATCTGATTAACAAACTTTACCAACCAGAAGGCAAAGTGAAACATTGAATCTATATACTTACATTGTGTACAATATAATCATAATGCTTTTTAAAAAAAAAAAATTGTAAATATAATATTTAGGCAAAATATACTGGATAAAACTGATAATTACTGCAAAGTAAACACAATTTATAACTCCAATATTAAGTTAATAAATGTTTAAAATATTCTTATGTTGTTTTTTTTATATATATTACATATGTTTATATATTACATGTGTATAATTTTTTATTACTATTTTAAAATTATTCGAAATTTATAAAAAAAGAAACTAATTGCATGTCATATAATAACTTTATCCTATAAATTTAAATCAGCAATGTTGATAAAACATGCTAAACATGGCAATCAAAAAGTGAATAGTTTAGATTGTGCTCTTATAATGCAACTCTAAATTCCTTCATATTCATGCCTGAGAATTTTTACTACATATAAAGTTGTTATTGTCATGTCATTCTATTACTCCTGATTTCAAAACATAGTTAAAAGTAGCACTTGAAAAATTGATAATTAAATAAAAAGATTTTTTGAATTTAAAAATAATTTATAAGTTAATTATGTCTAATTGGGTTCCATTAATTAAAAAAAATCCTTTCCCCTTGAAAATGACCTATTAGCACCAATATATATATTACAAACAATACTCAACATACTCATTTTCTTAATAAATCTTATTTTATAAATTTAATTTCTTTTCTATATTCATCTTCCTTCATGTTTAAAACATTCCCTGTGGTCATTTTCAAAATATGATAAATATTTTATAAGTAAAAAAAAAAAAAAAAGATTGGTATATAAAATAAAACATATGTTTAAAAATCGGTTTTGGGGAGAATTATTTATACATTTAATTGTCTGCATAACATATAACATAGAAAAACTGAGGTAATATTGATAAAATATCCCATTGATTACTCAGTAAATAAAAATATTGATGAAACTATGTTTTATTATGATTAAAAGTATTGCTAATAATGTAGTTGTTTCTACTACCATGGTGTCATGAAGATGTCAGAAATACTAAAAAAAATAATTTTTTAATGTACAAGTTAATTCAATGCTGATGGTATTCTTATAATTTTAAAAGATTAGCCCAATTTTCTTAGTATTAAATTATGATCTGGATCTATGCCAGTTGTATATGATGTTCATTAATGTACTCTGTTTAAAAATATAATTTAATTAAATCTATTATTACTAATAAGACTCTTCCATGCATAAATCCTTTTCTTATGATTTTTGAACCATACTCCTAACTCATAACCTCAACTTTAACATCTCTTTCTTGTCTAGCAGAACTTCCAATCTTCCACTACAATTACATAACTTTTTATAGTTTCCAATTTCTTGATACATGAATTCTGCTCCTTTATCATATACCCCTAAATAATTATTTGATTCTTTGAAACTGTTTTGAGTTTAAATACTATCAGTTTATCATTTATGTCAGTCCTTGATGTAAAAATGTCTTTTATTCTTTTATTAAAAAAAATTACTTCTATCATTTTTTTTTTTTTAAGTGTCATAGCATCGGCTGGGATGCAAACCCGCAATCCGGGCAACTACCTGCAAGTGCAAAGCAGTCGCGTTGACCTCTAGACCACCAATGCAAGACACTTCTATCATTTTATCTGCTGCTATCTCAAAAATAAAAGTCTTACACTTTTCTCATTTCTTTAATCATAAACCATTAATTTTTGTCTTGCCAAATTCTACAATATCTAGATGTTTCATATTCATCTCTGACAATAAATTACCATCTTTTCTAGCTTGGTCATAATCCTGCTTTATGCAGACAATCATAATTAAATCATGTGCTTAATATTGGAAGTACATATCTTGGCTAAAATAGTTTTTCCTTGGTTTTTTCGGCAATCTTCAATTGTAACTGCAATTTAAACCTTATAACAGAAACCTAATGAGTTTTTTTTTAATGTTTTATGTATTAAGATTAATTACAATTATTCTTATATAATAAATATATATATATATATTTACAGTCAAAACAGAGTGAAGTCTGGGCACATGAGATAGATTCAGGAATGGATTTAAGCATAAGTTGAACAACATATATTACAAAAATATATCAATTGAAAAAAAAAATTGATAAACAAACAATAGATTATAAAATTTTTCTATACTAATTACTATTGTGTTATGGACTACTTTGGATTATTCATGATTTTACTTATCATAAAATATAATTTATCACAATTTGTTTTCTTTCAAGATTGGTAATATAAAAAGTAAGCAAATGATTTGTTGCATGCACTGAACTTGCCATAAACAAAATTTAAAAATATTTATATACAAAAAATTTTAAGCAACCAATTAAATTTTACAATGTATACAACCATAAGTAAACACGAATAGCAGAGTTTTGTAAAGTACCTATGTGGAAAAAAATTAAATACATTAAAAAAACCAATGTATAATAATGAAATGCTGTTTGATATAATATTTCATCATAAGAATTAAAAACAGAATTATGATGTTATAGTTTGGTACAGGATAGAACTGAATTCCAAGTTAAAAGTTCCTGGATCAAATCTCATCTAAGTAAAGAAAAAAATTTAATGCAATCAAATAAATGCAGTGCACATATTATCAATTAAGCAGTATCATACGACATCTCCGAGTGCATAATTACAATTGTGTTTATTTTAAAAAATGCTTATCTAGAAAATAAAAAGAATTATATCAAGTACTCAAAAATAAGTAACATTTTAAATTCTCTTTAGCATTTAAATACACATCATCTAAGTAAAGTTAAACTTTAATTTACATTTATAAAAAGTTTAATTTATTTAGTCTTGTAACTGAACAGAAAGATTCATAAACAAATTAAAAAACAGGTAATCATTTGAATCAAATGACTGGGTTTAAAAATGATGAAAAAAAAGTACTGCATAGAATCCGTTATTGATTAAAACTTTACAAGATGTTTTTTTTTTTCCTTTTTGATGCATGCCATAATCATTTCTATTAAATTGTTTATTTTACAAAGAACATTAACAATAAACTACTAAATATCACATGATCATGATTTTGTATGCTTACACAAGGCACTATTGTATGGAGAGTGTTGCTGCTGTTTTGTAAATTGATAATCTGTGTAGAATACTATTAATTCAGAATTTCTGGTTTCTGGACTCTCTTAAATTTGTTAGTTTTGTTTATTTCAACAATTTATCACTTTTTATCTGAATGCTCCTAAAAATTTACAAAATTATTAATTTGTTTAAATTTTGTTTTATTAATATTAACATAAGCCTATTTTTACAACACATTACTCATTTTCAATAGACAATACTTCCTAAAATGCCAGTCAACTTATTCAATAATTCTACCAATATAGCATTTTTTTATGTTTTAAAGATAAATTACAGCATTGATCAGGAATTAAATACAATTATTGGACAAAATAAAAAATATAAAACATAGCACTCATGCCAATTAATTCATCAAAGTTACTTAGTAAACTTTGTTCTTTGCTTTAATTTTGTTTTCAAATGTATTGTATGCAGAATTTATTTACTGTGATGCATTTTCTTTTTTTTTTTTTTTTAATATGTTGTGTGTATTCAAAATTGAATTTAAAAAATATACCATCTGGATAAAATTATGAGGAAGAAGGAGGGAGTTTAAATTTTTATGACTATCATACATTTATTTTAAATAAAATACCATATACACCTTATATAAACACTTTTCAATACAATTTAATATAATACAATTTATTTCTCCTTCCTTACAATTTCAACTGTCCAGCAGTCTTCATCAAGAAGAAATAAAATCTATTATATTAAATTGCATTGAAAAGTGTTTGTGTAAGGTGTAAATAGTATTTTATTAATATATATATAAATCAATGCAGAATAGGATAACATGTAGAAAGAAATTATAATTTATTATTTTAAGAATTACAATGTACTTTGGTAACATTTTAAAATTTAATATTGAATAATCATGCATTAGAAAAATTAGACAATTTATATATACATTCACTTTATTTAGCATATTTAAAGTAATAAGTCCTAACTGATATGGGTATTATTATATTATTCCTTTAATCACTTTTATTTTTCCCTTACACAACAAAAAAAGTTTTATTTTTGTAATAAAATGTAGCAAAACAAGAACATTTTTCATATTGGAATTGGATGGGGGTAAAAAAAAAAAATCTAATCCAGTCTGCTACAACTAGTTTGCAGTAATTTTTTAAACTGGATTTCAATTTACTTATAAAAAAAGATTATGCAATGTGTACATTTTTTATTTGTTTTAATTATTTAGTATAAAAAGAATATACAGAATATATGTATATAAAATAATATTAAAATTAATTTACATATATTCTTTAATGTTTAAAATTTCAGAAACATGTAGATGCATTAAAAATTTGGATTAATCAAAATATATATATACTGTATATCAATCTGGAAAAATTCAGGACTCAAGAATGGTGTAATAACGTCACTGCAATTGTATGTTTAAAGTTTCATTATATATACAAACGATATACATAATATAGAAAAACATAATGCACATTATATGTTCTTTTTAAATTTCACCAAAATTATAAAGATATAAATTTTAAAATATTTGTTTTGTTTTTATTCTGTTGCCAATATGTTTTATTATCATTATCTATTTTTTAAGTAATATATTTATGGAAATTGTAATTATCTAACTTTTTATATATGTTTATATTTAAATACATTATTTTAGATATATAATAGAGATTAATAATTGATTAACTTGTACGTTTACATTGAATTTAAATTAATATTAGAAAAAATCTTAAAAAGATTGAGTGCATATATATAGAAGAAAATCATTTAACCTTTTATCTTATTGATTTTTGTTTATTAATAGATTTGAAATTTTTTTTTTTTCAAGTGTCATAGCATCGGCCGGGATGCGAACCCGCAATCCGAGCAACTGCTTGTAAGGCAGTCGCGCTGACCTCTTGACCACCAATGCAGGACTAAACTTTTACACGGTATTTTTCAATTTTTTAGCAGACCATTTCATCCTTCACCCAAGCATTCATAAAATTATTATTACTTTTTGAATGAGATATTATTCACTTTTATTAAATAACTCTTTTTACAAAAACTTATATCTCTTTCATTACTTACTCTAATCCATTATCTTTTACAATTTTGGTTTATCATAGAATTCCAGTTCCCATTATAATCAATGTATCACTCTCCTACTTATAAAACTTTGTAAATGGACAGGAAGCAACAATTATATATCTATTTCTAATCTCAAATATTAAAATGTTTCACCTTTACTCGTTTCCTTAGAATACAATCATCTCATCTCAAAGATTCAACAATATCTAATCCAATCTAATCCAGGAATGCCAAAAACTATAATATATGTGTCAAAACATAGTGTATTATAAGATTAATTTTGGTGCACTGAATCTGATATATAAAAAAATGTAATTGTAATCAAAAAACTTTTTATTAATATTTAGGAAAAATTATAACAAAAATTCAAATTCAATAAGTCAAATTAAAACTAAAAAAAATATCTTACATTCATTCTGTAAATACATATTTCACACTTGAGTATTTTGAAAATTAATCCAGTCTGTAATTGTTTAACTTTCTTTTTATAATTATTCATTCTTAGTAAACTTTGCAGTTGTTCTTTACAAAAAATTATTTTCATTAACAAAAGCAAAACAGTCACATCTGACTGGTTCAAAGAAATATTCAGTATAATTCTAAACATTAAAATTCTAATAAAATCAAAATAGATTGAGGAATCTTTTTAGAGTAAGCAATACTTAAACTTAAAATTTTATCTATAGTACTGTATATAATATGAAAAAAAATATTACATATTATTTAGCTTAACATATTGTATTTTACACAAAGAATGAATAGAAGTGCAAATACAGTGCATATGAACTCAAAGGTGAAAAAATTGGCACAATCACTATAAAATGTTGCCCATCCCTGATCTCTCATAATAAATTCATCAACTTCTCTAACTTATTTATGGTCCTAACATTCTAAGTACTTATTGTTGCAACATATTATTTAAATTCCTTTGGGAAAAAATAGTTAAATCAAAATTGCTGTCTAATTTACACAAAAAAAAATATAAAACTAATAAAAGATCTAATCCTAAATCAAATCTTGGTAAATTAAACCACTATAGGAGACATATTTTCAAAAATAATTTGACACCACTTACTTCTGTTATTAGTATTGATAAAAATTACAAACTTAAGATGAATTATAAATCTCAACAAATTTTTAAAATGTGATTTATTTAAAACAGTAAAATCTAGTAATTTTTGCAGCTAAATCTTTTGTAGCATTTGGAATATTTTACTAACAGTTGTAGGAGTTTGTTAAAATACAATAAAAATCTAAATCATATATATGATAAAAAATACAATTCCAATATTATAGCCATATTATGCATGTTCAGTCTGATTTTACTGACGATGACTTTCAAAAAGCAGCATGAGGCCATCAAAACTCACTGATTCAATTATCGAGGATACAAATAAATAATATATCTATATATATTACTAAAATTCTAATTTTCCAGTTCAGATTACAACTACTATGCAATGCAATCAGAAAATATATATTCTATGATAAATAAAAAGCTACTTTCTGCATTGCATAGGAAAGCTGTGCTTGGAAGTATAGATAAAAATTTAATCTCAATCAGATGCTATATCTTATGCATTTTATCACCACTAAAATTATGAAGAAAAAGATTAATAACTTTCCTTTTGTTAATAACTGAATATCTATATGTAATTTTTAAAAATATCTGTAAAGTTAAAATTTTCTTGAACACTTTGCTATTTTTTAAAATTGTCATCCACTTTTTAACATACATAAATACTAAACAATTCAAAACAAAGCAAAACTCTCCATATAGTAATGCCATCTTGTGCTAACAAGAGCAATCAATGGATGCCAGAAGGCTTGTGCATAAAATCCCTATCTAGTGCCTACTCATCCAATATCCCCAGACTAGTTTCTGGCTTGTGGCCTTCATCAGTGAGGAGCCTTCTGGCATCCATTGATTGCTCTTGTTAGCACAAGATGGCATTACTATATGGAGAGTTTTGCTTTGTTTTGAATTGTTTAATAACAATTATTGTGCTAGTATGAGATGGTAATCATGTGATGTTTAGTGATTTAATACATAAATACTGTAATAACTGAAACACAGGCTTATTCTATACCTGTGTCTATATATGTAATATATAGGGTATACCCTATATATAATACTGTAATGTAGCTAAAATATTTTTTTAAAATCTACTTCTATTATATCTATTAAATCAGAAGTAATAAAGATAAGTTTGAATAAAATGTCTTATATAACCCATATTTTATATGCAAATGTATAAATATGTTTCTCTTATATTACATTGTGCTATTTTTTTAGATATCTTAATATGTATACTATGCAATTTTTAAGTTTGTATAACAAGTATGTAGATATACTATATGCAGTTCATACACATTAAAACATATTTTTTATAGATGTTCTGAAAATATATATAGCATTCGACCGAAAGATTTACGATATTCATGAGAAATCTTGGAACCAGATGCTGAAGATACAATGATTCCATTGTATTATAAACATTGCAGCTCTTATTTGTATTTTCAGGGAGACAACTAATATAATAATCATTATGTGTTTAACAAAAAGTTGATAACGTAAAACTTGGAAGTGGAGTAAATTGACGTTTGAAAATAAAAATGAGACAATTTGCTCTACATAAATATTCATCATGTAATAAAGATATATATGAGAGATGATGATCTGGCCCAATTAATGAGTGCTGGTTCAGCACAAAATGCATCTTGAGGGTTATTTGTTTTTTATTGTATCTTTATTTATATGAAATTATTTATGAAATAAAAAAAAATGGAGAAATATGAAAATATCTATAATTTAAAATTCCTACTAAAGTATTAAGAATGTTTTAAAACAAATCAAAGCCATATATCAGATGAATTATTTCACTGTTTCTCTATGTGGTTAGTTCCAATCAGTCATTATTAATAAAAAAAAAAGACGACTAAAAATAATGAAGGAAAAATACTATTTTAGCATTTGACAACCTATTTCTTGTACATATTCAGTTAAACAACATTTTTCTTGACCTTGAATTAGTAGTTTAATACAAGCATTGTACATCTGATTTAATTATAGTTGGGCCGATTCACAATAATGATTTTTGTCACTAGTAGACATAATAAAAAAAAACTGTTTTCAATACTAGGCTAGGTTACACAGTCTCACATAACAACGCTGGTTATTGGACTAAATGTGTTAAAACTGATAAACATCATCACAGTGATAATCTACAACCAAATCATAAGTAAAAATATTTGCCAGCAATGTACATACTCCATTAAAGAATTCTATTTTCGATTTTACATTGTTAATTTCTCCAGTAATTCAATCTTCTAATGGCCAGTCTGGCCCAAATATTGTAATGTCCAGTCAATCTTCACAAAAAATAAAAAACATTCCAATTAAAATATTCCTTTGCCTATATATGATAGTGCTTTCGGATCTAAATGTTTATTTTTTTACATCAGAAAAATGAGATCATATCCAATTAAATGACAGCCTCTATGATGTTAAAATATTGTTGGGATACAATAAACTAGCATGATTGATAAGGTAATTGTTAAAATGGTAGTTATGGCTCATAACAATGAAAAAATATTTTTTATGAATCTTAGTGAGAAATATATCAATAAAAATGTTAAAAACTTCTATTAAATAGTGTGATGCACAATCTAAATGTTTGTGGCATCAACTCACAATACAGAATAATACAATAGATAATCTGTGAATAATCACTTTATGTTGATTCTGGAATTTAAAAATGTCTTTCAATTTCTTGAATATAAGCATTATATATCTAATTATGGACAGCATTCTTCCAATGAAAAAGTAATTCATTCTAATTATCTATGTAAGCATAAATCTTAAAATTCGTTTTTTTGATAATGAGGAATATTGAATTGCATATATTTATACAGCAGCCTTTTGCAATTTTGCTATTCAAAACTAAGGTTTTGAACACACCTACCAGTTAACTATAGGCACTTTATCTTTTTAGCAAAGCAATGTTGTATGTCAAAACAAAATATTAATTGATTCTCCTAGTTATAATTTAGCATCTGAACTACTTACTCTGCTCTAAAGCAATGGACATCATGCAAATAACAATTGGTTAGCCAGTATAATTTCTGGTTATTGGCAATATTATCCTGTATCCATTGATTATTCATTCTTTCACAGATGAAATTAAAATAAGATATTCCAATTTTTACTACTAAGACAGATATCAAATGTAAGAAAGTAGAGTTTGTCTGATGTTTGGTGAGAACAAAAATGCTTATGGTTAACACAAGTTCACTAAATTAAATATATATGGACAACTATATTGACTTGAATTTAATATCTGAGAATATTTAAAACCTTTAAATCATTAGAGAATAACATCAAAAAGAATGAATGTAGCTTTTATGTGGATATTGGCTAACCACTACTTCTCAGACAAAGGTCGATGTGATGCTTTGTATTAGTATATATAAATATGAATAACAAATATGACAAACTTCACACTGATTGAAAATAAGATATGTGCAGCACATTTTTCCAAATTTAATAAGGTATGAAGCTGTTAGGGTTTTATTTAAGATCAACATAAAATGCAAATTCATAATTATCTGACCATTACAAATGTATAAAATTATTAAAATAGTGAGTATTCAAAAATATATTTTTTTCTCACTACATTTTTGCCATCTAGTATAAATTTTAGTCATCAGCAGATGCCAAATGGCAGTGCTTATTAAATCCTTATCCAGCACTGTCCTATTTTATATCTCCAGACTATTTTCCAGCTTATTCTTTCACCAGTGAGAATCTTTTTGGCAGCATTCCACCAAATCTTTTGGACCTAATGTACCTTTCCCCTAGTATCAAGGTTCAGGTGCATTGCTCCCAAATCCAAAAGTTCTTCATTAAAGAAAGTAATGGGCTAGAAAATAGCCTGTGTATATTTGATAGGACAGTCCTGAATAGCGATTTAATAAGCACTAGCATCTAGCATCTATTGATTACTAAAGCTTACACTATGAGGCAAAAATATGGTGATATAAAAAAAGAATCCGCTGCTAAACAATATGATGTAAACAAGAATCATGTAATGAAAATATATTTTGGAAAAATGATAATAAAAATGATTTATGTATAAAGTTGATAAAAGTGTAGTAAGCTATTTCAAGTTATTTGGATCCTCTGTGTAGTTTAGTGCAATGTTGAAGCAGATCTGGAGTTGAATGTCCATGGATCAATGGTCCATCTTTGTCACAAGTAATGCTTTAACTTCTTGTCACTCCGGAACAATGAATCTTGTGATTATTCTATTTCCGTGAATTAGAATATTTTAAAAAGCTAAATGATAAATTATAGATTTTTGACATATTTAACAAAGAATATAGTTAGATATCTTTTACATTTATTTGCTAAAAGCAAAAAAGACAAAAATATAAAACAAACATATAAATTAAAACTTACTTCACCTTGTACATATCAAATTTATTAAGCGTAAACAGATAATATTGTAATAACGTGAAAGCTAAAACCTTCAACAGATACACTTTAAACATGCTTACGTGACAGCCAATAAGATGAAATAATGACATAACATGGACCTCTCAATTCTCAAACACAAGTCAGAACTATAAGAAAAAGATAGGACCCATCTTCATCTATCCTTCAATTTATATATAAATAAGCCAGACTCAAGCATTTTGAACTAAGAGTGTGAAGCTTAAATACCTTCACATTTAATTCACTAAATATTATATATAAATAAACAACGCGAAATCTTTTGATTTTCTACGAAGCAATTTTTTAAATCTAATGAAATGATATTAACAAATGTAAATATATCAAATTTATTAAGCGTAAACAGATAATATTGTAAAATGCTTGAGTCTGGCTTATTTATATATAAATTGAGGAATAGATGAAGATGAGTCCCATCTTTTTCTTATAGTTCTGATTTGTGTTTAAGAATTGAGAGGTCCATGTGATGTCATTATTTCATCTTAATGGCTGTCATTTAAGCATGTTTAAGGTGTATCTGTTGAAGGTTTTAACTTTCATCTTGTACAATAAAATAATATTACAAAATGTTTAAATAATATAAAAAAGTATAGCCATAAGGGGAAAAAATCAAATAAATGTAATTAATCTAATTTAGTTCAAATTAAATTTATCAGAATGTTCAAAAAAAAGTTACAATTTCTCTTTGATTTATAAAATAATGAATATATTAGCCAATGCTTTAATCACTGAAGCAATGTTTATAGAAACAAATGTCTTTTCATAACTTACAAATCCAAAGCATAATGGCAACTCATATTCATTTGTCCTTTCTATAACTACTCTCAATACCTGGATATGATCTATTATACTAAAACCATTTTTAAATCCAGCTTGGTCTCTTGGTTAGTGGAAATTCATCAAGAAATAGATTCAGGATATTGTTATATTTTAAAGAATATTTATAAAAATGCAATAGCAACAATTAGATTATATAATAATACTAGGAAAGTCAACATTGAGAGGGTGTAAGACAGGGTGACTTCATATCTCCAAAACTTTTTACAGCAGTGCTGCAAGAAGTATTTTGTGAATTAAAATGGGAAGCTAAAGGAGTGAAAGTAAATAAGAGATTATTTAAGTCATTTAGATTTTGCAGATGATGTAGTTGTTTTTGCAAATAATGCTTTAGAGCTGCAGAAAATGTTGCAGGAGTTATCAGATGAAAGTAGGACTAAAGGTATATGTTAACAAGACTAAAGTAATGTTCAATGGATTTTCTCAAAATATGAAAATAAAGATTGTTTATGAATTAGAAGAAGTTAACAGTTACAAATACCTTGGTCAGATTATTAATACAGATGGAAATATAATGGATGAAATTAATCATAGAATTAAACTTGGTTGGAGTGCTTTTGGTAGAAATAACTTGATACTAAATGGAAATATGCCTATGTGTTTGAAAAGGAGGTTTTTTAATAAATACGTTTTACCAGTTCTTACTTGTTGATCTGAGACTTTGACACTTAATAGAAGAGCAATGCAGAGACTTCAGACCACTCAAAGAAGTATGGAGAGATGCATGTTAGGAGTAACAAGAACAGAATTGAAAACACAATATATGGGTAAGAGAGCAAACAGGCATTACTGATCTCATTGAAAAAATTAAAAGACTGAAATGGAGTTTGGCTGGACATATTGCTAGAAGAGATGATAATAAATGGACAATTGAAATCTTAAACTGGATTCCAAGAGACTGTAAAAGACCCAAGAAGAGACCACATGTGAGATGGATGGATGAAATAAGAAAGTGTGCAGAGGTGATGTGGAGAAGAGAAGCTAAAGATTGGAGATGGATTGAACTTGGAGAAACCTTCATCCTGCAGTGGATTGATAATGGTTGATGATGAATATATTATTGAGTAAAGTATAATTAACTATTTCATACTATATGGATGATTTTTGGATAAAAAGCTATTTGCAAAATATATTCAGTTGATAGATCTTAATCTACAATTAAAAAGTAAAAAAAAAATCAATATAATACATGCATTGATATTTAAAATAAAAACTATAGTTTTCTATATTCTGGTCTAGGTAAATTGATATAAATTAAAGAACAGTCATAAAACTGTTTATCAGCTGACTCATCTTTATTTTTATTATATTAAGAAATATGTCAAAGTAGTTAGATATAACTCAAAATAAATAAGTCTCTTCCTCATTAACAGCCATTTGTAAATGAATGTGACCATTCCAATTCTAAGAATAATAATAAAAAAATTACTCTAAAAAGAAATTTTGCAATGACTATACAATCCAATCTCTGAACAGCAAATATTTCCACATAAAAAACATACTGTTTCATTTCTCTCATTGTGTGATATATATTTTGCTATGCTTTTAACTCCTGCAGAAAACTTTTCTTTCTGAAATACTTCAACACTATGTCTAATTTTAATTCTCCAATGTATTCTGTTCTACGCGATATCTTCCCAATGAAAATAATCAACATTACACTTTCTTAAATGCCACTGTGAAATTCTTAACATAAAAAGAGGCTACCTCTCCCACAAAAAATTTACCACCTTTTAGAATATCTTCTATTATAATAAACTAAAGATTAGCCTTTCAAGCTAATGTACAAGCGCTTTTACGAATGTTAATATGTATAGTTTCATTTAAGAGTGACGTTTCATAAATTCTAGATAATTTCGTTGATGTCATTCATTCAGACATAGTTAACAGTAATTTAAAGTGATTGATTTATCCTCACGCTTTCATATCCAGTACTTAAGAGTTGCCCATATATAAGCATTTGGGTTGAATGAATAAGTGGATTCATTTGTTCGTTTGCAAAGACTTTATCTTGTGTTGGAAATGAAAATATTCATTTATTATTATTAACATCTGTAAAAGCGTGTGTACGTTAGCTTGAAAGGCTAATCTTTAGTTTATTACAATTTATAAACATAGTGCTATAAAATAAATGCCTCATTTAAATATCTTCTATTGTTTATTTGCTTTATATGTCAAATTCAACAAAGATGTAATTTATAATAGTGACTTCAATAAGATAACATCCAGCAAGTTGGAAAACATATTGATTGGTTTTCCCATTGAGCTTTTAAAATTTTACAAATATCTTTCCATGAATTTTTTTTTAATGCTTTTATGATGTATCAATAAGGTATCCAAATTTCCCTTTTATACAATAAACAAGGTGAAATAACTGTTCTATATAGAGGTAATTTATCTGCAGTAGTTATTTCCCCAAAATAAAGAACCTAGCCTTTGAACATACTGAAATACCATTGGAGTCTATGTTATACTTCATTATAATTGAACTTACTTTTCTAATTATAAAACTATCCAAATACTTAAATTGATTTAATTCTGGAATTAGACCCATCATATTAATAATTGGTGAGGATTTTTCTTCCGTCATTAGTTTGCATTCAAACATGAAGTACATTCTGTAGATTTCTTTTGAACTGGCAAAAATAATACAATCATTAGTATATTATAAATTCAGAATTGAGAAAATAAAGTTCTTTGTTCTTGCTTTTAATTGATGCAAATTAAAAATTCCACCATCAAACTTGTATCAAAACTTGATCCCTTTTGCATTAACCATCTATAAATAGTTTCAAAGGCTGTCATATAACATTTGAGAAAATATCCATTCTTGTTTAATATTCATTTTTATTTCAAATGCCTCAGATTTTCTGCATCTACTAACACTTCCTCTCACTTCTATCATATAAAAGCTAATTTTGATGGACAATCAACATCATAAAATTGTTTGATTAGATGCCTTGATCAAATAAAAGCAATATGTAAATCACTTTTTTCTTCCTGGCATATTTCTTCCATCTTACTGACAATATAAATCATGTCTATGGCATTTCTTTATTCTTTAAAATCACAATGAGTCTCTGGTACCCATTCATTTATGACTGGAAGCAACTTATTCAATAACTATTTTTGGAATTTCCTTTATTTTAGTGGATAATGATATTCCATGATAATTACTGAAATCCTATCCCTTTTATTTTTAAAAATTGAAACTATAGAAACATCACTAAAATCAGATGATACAATTTCATGAGTATTATATATTCTTTTTAAAAAAATCAATATTTTTTAAGCTAATGCATTACTATATTTTTTAAACTTTTTTGGTATTCAGGATCTGCAGCCTTTTTACTTTTAAGGTTGTAAGAGCTGTTTTAATTTCACTAAACTAAATATCTTAATCCAAATCTAAATTAATAAATGAAATGAATATATCATCAAAAATCATCACCTCAATTCTTGTATCATTTTTCAAAAGATAATCAAAATACTCCTTTCACCAGTTCAAAATATCACTGTAATTATAAAAGAGTGGCATTGCTTCATTTAATAGGATTATAATACTGTTTCTCAGATCCACATGTTCCTTTTAGTACATCAAAAAAGATCTAAAGTGGCCATGGTTAGTAATTGAGCATCTGCCTTTAAATCTCTATATTTAATATAGTAGTCTGTCAAGCATAAAATGCCACATTTTCTTTTCATCAAATTTCTTATAAGATCACTGTCAGAAAACTGGTCGTGATTCTTCTTTTTAATGAATCCGAGATCATGCCTCAGTAATATGATAATTTTGAAGGTTCAGATTAACAATTTTAGTGTCCAATAGCAATTGAAATTTAATATGTATAATAGAATGTATGATTGAGTAAAATCCAATTTATTTAAATATAGACAATTCATGTTTTGATAAATGCTTTGTTCTTTGGTTTATCACTTCTCAGTAAATCAACAACATTCTTCAGAAATTATTCAATTTTATAAAAGCATGCCATTTAATTATTCAACCCGAAGCATAATCAGTTAATCCATGAAATTCATACACTAATGTATATTTAATTCTTAGATCAATTTTCATTGATGTCCAGAATTATAACAAATATTTATTACAAATTCTTATTTTATTATTATTTCTATAATTCTAATTCATTTCATATTTCTTATCAGAATCTTCTTGGTATTTTTTATTATTTTTTGATAATATGCCATGGAGTAAACAGATTGGAAAGATATTAGTATCTCCTTATCAGAGTTTATAACATTTAATTTACTAACCATAAGTATCAGGAACAGATAATTTCATAGTTTTGATATAGATTTTCAATTTTTTGCATTTGAATTTCAACATATCGAAAGTTACAATATTTCTATTTTCTCTTATTAAAAAAACTAGCAATTATTAGATTGTATTTTATAAGTGTTAGTTTCATACAGGTTATCAAATATATTATCTTTATAATCTATTAAAGCATTGATTAACAATGTCAATTCATTACACTATCAACAGGATATATATATATTTACAGATTTATTTATTTTTTTACTCAGTTTTGTTATTATAGTTACTTTCACACATATATAGTTAAGAAAGTGTATAATTTGTTTATTTTCTAATTTAAAAAATACTTCAAGCAAGAATCTAGCAGTTTTTTGTTTTTTTTTGCAAAAATATAATAAACCATAAAATATAAACATTATTAGAATAAATATGGTATTAATAAATAAAATTGAGTAATTGTGATCCTCTCACAAGATTTTTACTTTTTCTCTTACCTGCAGTAATTATCATAAATTATTATCTTTATCCACTACAGCAAAATTATTTTCAAGAATTCTGTTGAAGAGGTTGCTTCCAGTCATAAATAAATGGTTACCAGAGACTCAATTAGAATTTTAGAAAACCAAGAACTATAAATTTACATCGATTTTGTAGCCAAATACATGAAAAATTTTGGAAATGCAAAAGTATTATTAATTCAGTTAAGGCATTGATTCAATTAATAAAACAAGTTTAAGATATTCTTTAAAATTAATTGGTTATTGACCAAAATTTATTCATATTATACAGCTTCTACATGATCAAATGCAAGGAAGTGTTATTAGTGGAGATGAAAAATCTAAGGAATTTTAAATCATAACTGATGTTAAATGCACCAACATTGTTTTAAATTTTTATAATAATGATCTTTCCAACTATTTATAGGTAAGGAAACATGAATCAAGATACCATACAGGTTTTGTTTTTTTTGTTTTTTCAAGTGTCATAGCATCGGCCAGGACACGAACCCGCAACCCCGGCAACTGCTTGTAAGGCAGTCACGCTGACCTCTCGACCACCAATGCAACAGTGAAAATTTTTAATTTGAATCAAAAACAAAAACAATAACTGCTGGATCTACAATATATTTGATGAATGTATTATTTTTGCCATTTCAAAAGGCATTGTAAAGAATGTATTCGATGCTTTAAATGCAACATATAAAGACACTAGTTTAATATTTTTTTATATATATATCAGCTAGTAATGAAAGAAAAATCATCAGCAACTTTTAGTTCAGATGGTTATCAATATAAAGAATATAAATCAATTTAAATATGTTGGTAGTTTTATAAAAAGAAAGATGGACTTAGATGTTAGATATGGCGCAGATTCCAATATGCTATTACTGCTTTTAACAAGTTAGAGATGTTTCATGAAAAAATAACTATTGCAGGTAAATTAGCAGTTCGTAAAGCTGTTATTTTAGCCAGTTTATTGTATTGAAGTGAGATTTGGACATCTATCAAAAGCAATATAAAGGCATTAGAAAAGTTTCATTTAAGAATGCGCCATAATTTTTTTTAAATGTCAAATCCAATAAATATATTCTTTGACTTGCTGGATGTTATGCTACAAAGTCCACTATTACAAAATAACACCTACATTGGAATGGACATGAAAACCAGATTAACAATACAATACTTCCTAAAAAGATATTTTATGATGAATATGATCACAGGTTTCATGAGAAATATATCTTATTTTGATCACAGGTTTCATGAGAAGTATATTTCATTTACATTATAAGTGTTATTTCAAAAATATTTTAAAGATGTGCAAGGTTAATAGTTTCCATTGAGAAAATACCAGTAGAAAATAGAATATATTGAAAAAGTACAATTAGACATGTTGAAATATTTTAGAAATAAAAATTTTCTACAGAAAATAAAAACAGCATCACAAAATATCAGATTAATAGAAAAATGGATCATCGTGTTCTACATGTAGATATATTTGTGTTTGAAAGATTGGTTTGCATAATCACTCTAAAATTCATCTCTAGAATTGGTTTGTTATCGTTTTTTTATTATTTTTGGAATTGAAATGACCATATTTGTTATAAATAATTGCTGCAATAATATTTGTAATAATCTTACCTGCACTTAAATGTAGCTCTTTATAAACTACTTAAAATTTACATTTTGTTTTATATACATATAGATAAATTATGCAAGAGATTTTTCGACCTCTGATTATGAATTCTAACTATAAGTAAACTATTAAATATATGTATACAACTAATAACTTAAATTCTAATACTACAATTTATTATTTATCTTAAACTAATCATGATTTTAATTATTTCTCCATATGTGTATATATATAAAATGATAAATTCCATCACTTTTGAAGTTCAAATGTGTTAAATAGTTATTGCATAAAATATATAGGAATATAAGACCTATATATTTGCATATATTTAGAGTCCCCCCGCCTATACATTTTTTTTTAAATGTTAGAAATAAAATAACAATGAAGCAATTTTGTTCAATAATCCTCATTTCAAAGAAAGTAACATCTTGTTATTTAAATATTAAAAAATAATTCAAGTCACACGAAATTTGAACATAGCATTTGCCACTCAATTGATCAAATTGAGATTTTTATATTGTCATTCTTTAAAAAAAGTGTTCCACAAAAATATTGAACTAAACAACAAAGGATAGTTCAAACACTAATATATATTATTATATTATACATAATATCACCGTATCATCATAGAGATGTTTGAACTTAGAATTTTCAGTCTTTATTCATCATTCACTTCATTTCAAACAATGGATACACATGACCACACACATGTGAAACAGATAGATGATTCCCAATGTACGAATTTCATGCCGAACCAGCACTCATCAGTTGGATCAGATCATAATCTCCCATACATATATACAATCAGTGCGTGGCTTATATTAAAATAGAAACTCCTCAAACGCTAATGGACAAGCTTCAATTCTGTCACCCCTCCAACAATTTAATCATCCATTTCATTGAAAAACCAACAATGGAATGCTCAACACCCTTCATGGATTGGATATTGAGAATTCCAACATTGGTTTTTCAATGAAACAGACAGTTGAGTTGTTGGAGGAATGAAGGATTGAAACCTGTTCATTAGAGTTTAAAAAATTGCTACCTTAATAAGCTAAGCACTGGTTGTATATATGTGTGGGAGATTATGATCTGGTCTAACTGATAGGTGCTGATTTAGCACAAAATACCCATATTGGGAATCATCTATCTTTTTCACGTGTATGTGATCATGAGTATCGGCTGTTTGAGATGGAGTGGATGAATAAAAACTAAAAATCCTAAGTTCAAATCCTCATAATAATTTTTACAAAAGATGGTCAAAAATATTGAAATGCACTAAAATCTGCAAAAGCAGTTAAACATTTAATTTCTATTTTTAAAATAAGTTTAATACATATAAGAATCACTTCACTCTACATAAATACTGGACCAAGGTCTCAAAAACTTATTCTTCCTCTTACTGTTATGAAACTTAAAACATCAAACAGAAAATTATGAGTTAATAAGTATTATAATATTTAAAAAATTGTCCTATTCACTCACTAAATCCATTTCTGCTTTACATTAGTTTAAATAGACAATTTTCCATCATATTCATGAATTAACTCTGCTGTTTTAAAGATTTATTAAAATTTACATCTTTTCTTTTAGGAGATATATAATAATCCTAGGATTCTTAAATGACAGATTTTTAAAAAGACCACAAATAGCAATCTTTATGGGATCATCTTAAGTTGCTTCTGAAATCTGATTTATATAAATAAGACACTTCTTATATTACGAACTTTGGACCAAATAAGAAATTACAAATGACTGATTTTATACATTAAACATCTAAATCCTTTACTGAAAAAGGAATATTCTTAAAAAACACATGCATATGTGAGTATATAATGTGCATGCTATCCCTCAAATATGAAACTATCTAAACAATTAGCTAAGATAATGTTAATTATTGATGATAGTCTAGCTCCTTAATATACTAATTTGGAATCAAAAATAATAATGCCCATTTTAAAAAAAAGTCAAGACATACCCAATCATAAATATTGAAGATTAACAAAAATTAATATTTTAAAAGGACATTGAGAATCACTCAAAGAGCAATTTGCACAATCTTCATCACTTGAGAAAAATAAGAATGGATTATAAAAATAAACTAACAAGAGTTCATTATGGGAGCAAAAAAAAAAACATGCTTGAAGTTTTTAAAAAGCATTGCACAAATCTCTGGCTAAAATCTTAAAGAACTATCATCCGTAAAAGTTTTTGCAACAAATGTATTTTTTGCTCAGTTATATAATAGAATTTTTGGATGCCTATGAAAAATTTCAAAAAGAAGGCCGTTTTAATATTTATAATATAAATCATAATATTTTTATTATCATCTTTTAATGACCAATAGTTAAAGGCTCCAAATTGCGACAGGGCTCATACACATTGCTTTAGTTCACGAAACTATGCCATTGCTTGTTCCCCCCCCCCCATTTTAGTTTAATGTAAAAACAGAGTAATTATGATGATGTATGATTATCTCCCTCATACCCCTGTAATAATATATTACTTTCTTCCGTTTTTTTATCCTGAATGCTCCTATAGATCATTTCTTCTGAACGCATTGCATCCTTAGCACAGTATATATATAATAACAAAAAATCTGACATCATTACATCAAAATCTTTATCCATATGCAAATGTATGTGTAGTGATCAGAGTGAGAATGAGTCCACTATAAAATGTATAATTCTTTTTAAAATGAATCTGACAATCAACAAGTAAATGCATTAGTACATTTCCTAACATGTAAACAAAGGTAGTTTTGCTTCCCGCATTGCTGGTGTCAAATTATAATAAGTTAAAATTATTTTAAAAAGTGATGCATAACATTTCATTTATTTTAATTTAGCTAATGATTTTAAAAAATTTAATATGTATAACATCTCCTAAAACAAGTTTAGATCAAAACATCATCACCAGTAGCAATTTATTTCTTTTATGTTATTGTAATAAGGTCTTACTTTCAAAGCTATATTACAAAATAATGACTCCACTGAAGGATCAATCCATATTTGTAAGTCATATCACCATTCAATACACTATGGGATGGAAATCTATTGAGATTTAATCTAGTTTGTTCAGGCAATAACGTTTTTCCATTATTCCAGAAAACTATTTACCTCATCTACCCATTTTTAATGTAATTGCTTAATATCTTTTATGATCTCTTGGAATCTGGTTTTAAGATTTCAATTATTAACCTAGCTTCTTTTTTCTAATAACACAAACTCTATTTCAGAATTATGATTCTTTCAAAAATATCATGGATGCCTGTTTGAATTCTCACCCATATACTTTATTTTCTTTATTCATCCTCATTAATTCAATTTATATCTCTCATACTCTGCTGTATGGTTTATAATCAATTTATATTGCTCTTCTATTAAGTATCCAAATCTAAGATTCAAAAATAAAGTTATATTAAAACACATTTATTAAAACCATTTTTTCTTTAAACACATACATATATTTAATGTTGTCTAATATTTCTGCACCAAAATCACCCCATAATATTTTAATTCTAAGGTTTTTATTTCATCCATTATAATATTAATTTAATCAATAGATTTATATGTGTACCCTTTTTCAGATATTATCACTCTATTATGAAATGAACATTTCCCCTTGTTTAACGCAGTTCGCCAAACCTTAATTTTTCCCATCGCTCATAAAACTTATTTTATTCATCCATCCATCTTACTGAACATTATTTTGTTTAGAATTATATTTTTAGTTCTCTTTCTCACATTCGTTTATAGATTGTGTAATATTTCTAGCAAAAATATCATCTGCAAAATGTAAATGATTTAAGCAACTAGTTAATTTTTATTTCTCTTACATATATGTATGTGGTGTATTTGTAAACAGAAAATCAAATATATGAATAAAAATTACTAAGACTAATAATATTATGCGCATACAGTTTATGGTTTGTTTGTTTTTTTTGTTTTGTTTGTTGTTGTTTTTTTTTTTGTTGTTTTTTTTTTTTTGGGGGGGGGGTTACATTTATCCATTAAATGTGTATTCATTGTAAATGTTTAATGACAACCAGAAGCAATCTTATCCATGTACTTGACAGTAATTCTTTCAAAATAAATGGCTGATATTTCAGTGTGTCATTCTTCTCAAAGCTTGTTTTCTTAAGTTATAAGAATATACTATATGTTACTTTTAAATACAAGCATAATTTTTATGTACATATACTTGGAGTTTAGATGTAATTGTAGGGGATTTGAACACAAACTTTCAAGCTCCCTTCAGCTATCCACTCTATCTCATACAACCGATACACATAACCACACACATGTGAAAAAGATAAATGATCTCCAATATACATATTTCATGCTGAACCAGTCCTCATCAGATAGTCCAGATCATCATTAACCACATATATATATAATCAGTGCTTGGCTTATATTAAGATGGCAAATCCTCAAACTTTAATGGACAGGTTTCAATCTACTCCACTCTCCTACTCCTCACCTATTCATACCATTGAAAACCTGATGATAAAACACCCAAATCTCTTGTTGATGTCAATGTTATTTAAATGGATAAGGTCCTACACATGAGGTGTTACAGTGATTTAAAATCAACATGGGCATGACAATAATATTGGCATCAACAAGGAATTTGGGTGTTCCATCATCAGATTTTCAATGATATGGATAGCTATAAGTGTTGGAGGATGGAGTAGATTGAAGCCTGTCCATTAAAGTTTGAAAATTCGCCATCTTAATATAAGCCAAGCACTGATTATATACGTATGGAAGTGATGATCTGGAATAACTAATGAGTACTGTTTCAGCATGAAATATGTATGTAGGAGATCATTTATCTTTTTCACATGTGTGTGGTCAGGTGTTTCAGTTGTATGAGATAGAGTAGATACCTGAAGGGTGCTTGAAAGTCTGCCTTCAAATCCCCTACAATTATGTTATTTGCTAAATCTTTATTCTTATTAATTCTTAAAGTTTATAGAGTGAAGGCTATGAAAAAAAATATTCCTCCAATTAAAATTTTTTCCAGATAGCATTCATTTTTTCAATTCCACACTTTCATTCATTTTATCAATTCTTTTTTAAATCTCCACAGCTTTTTCTACTAATATTGGTACTTATTGGCAAATTATATTCCATTGAAAATATATTTTGATAATTAAATTTCTCCCTAATTACAAGAATGTGTTCTCATCTCCTGACTCTGATTTTATGATTGGTCTTTTAATATATGAATGGTGAAAGCTTGATATGGGATTTCATAGCCACCAAGAAATTCCAATAGTATGTTATCCTTGAGATGTGGAAATACTTTGCTTTTTTTTAATAAGTAGGATATTTTTATAAAAAAAATACTAATAATTTTATCATGATTTCTTTATAAATTACTAAAATCTTTTAGCATGTTGAATGAAATAACTCTACTTATTGCATTGTGATTATTCTCAAGGAATGTTGTTTTTTTTTTTAATTAAAATAAATTCTTGATATGTGAGATTATTATCAGAAAGCTTTTTAGTTCTAATTAAAATGGTTTTAGCATTAGAAAATAATTAAACTGATGATAATGACAAGAAAAACTTACATAAGTATTATATTTGACAATAAACCATAAATTATCTTTAATAATTTTAAATAATACATTTAAAAATGAAAGTTGTTGTGCAAGGGTTCAAAAAAATTAAGAAAGATTAGACTGTCTTACCATGAAGTCAAACAACAAATGTGTCATCAACAAAATTTTAGTTATATAGATGTTTTGGGTTTTTTTATATCACTGAATTAAATATTGCTGTCACCAAATTTTTCATTAAAACAGAGAGCAGGTCTGAGAAATCTCTCAGCTCATAAATAAGTCTACATTTGTTTGTAAATTTGACCAAAAAATACAAAAACTATATTTAATAATTATAATTATATTTTTCAGAACACTGGTAAAGAACAAAACTATAATGAAAACACATCAAAATATCATATTTAAATAATTTTGTATTTTTATTAAAGTAGAGAAAATAATTCATATCTTTAATATTTATACTGAGTGCAAACTATATGCATAAACAAAATTAGTTCTCGGGAACTAACAATGTTACTGTTGGATTACATATAATTTCTGTTTATGTATGTTTGTTAATCCAAAAAAAAAATTATTGTTTTATTCAAAAGTATACAGATTACACAAAACACATAAACTATGACTACATTAAAATAAAGTGAAAGCAATATTGATTCACCAATTCGAGCATCAGTTCATTTTTTTAATTTCAGCCACAATTAACAGACATGTCATTTCATATTAAAATCATTAACCTTTTTTTTTAAACTTAATAAAGATATACAACTATCCATACATAACATTTTGATGAATTTTGGTACTGTCTCATTCTTTTATATTGTGCAGTAAATTAATCTATTGAAATTTTGCAAATATCCATCTCTTGAATTTAAATGAACAATGTTAATCAAATACTCTTTTTTTGTACTGAGTGGAGACATGAGCAAATAAACAGAATTATAGTCTCATTAATTTCTCTAGATAGTTTTATGATTAAAAAAAAAATCACTATTCATTTGAAAGTATTTTACTGCATGAGTTTTTTGATAACAACTACATAACAAGAGTTCACTATAATAATAAAAATGCATTCAATGAAATTCTTGGCAACAGCTATAGCCACAATATAAAACAGCTATTTCATGCAACACAATAAAAAAATGTAGTCAAGCGTTGTTGAGAGATCAGCGCACCAGCCTTGCAAGCAAGCAGTTGGTTGCAGACAGTTGTTGCGGGTTCGCCTCCAGCCGATGCTATGACATAAGAAAAAATAAAAAATGTAGACAAGTCATAAATTAAGATATTTTTATCTTTTAAAATTAATAATGTTTTTCAAAGCTATAATAATTACTTAGTTTAGACTAACTATAAAAAAAATGTTAATATATTTCTAAGGCCCAAGGTTAAATATCATTTTTCTTTTCATGATATCTATAAAAGGTCATGCCAGGCATGGTGCCTTTCTTACATCAAACAAATCAATTGTAAATTAGTTTGGAATTGATTTATTCCACTTTTAAATTAATATATGTGATATTAACTTCAATGTCATTTGTAAAATTGAGAAAATCCATCAAAGTAAATAAACAATACTAAAAAAAAAAAAAATTCTATAAAGATTTTTAAAAAGACCAGTAGATCAAATGAAATAAATAAATTATAAACTGTTTAGAGAAAAAAATATCACATTAGAAAAATGTTTACTTTCATTAGGTTTTAAGAATAAAAACAATATACATGTAGATATTCTTACAACTTAAGAAAATATAAACTTAAAGAAAACTTTTGTGAACATACAGAAATATTAAATTTTTTTTTTACTATTTTCATAGAATTACTGATATGCTTTTCACTGAAAAAGTTTGTAATCAACTTCAAATACAGAAAGAAAAAATATACCAGAGCAACCATTATTTCAAAAAGATGAAAGAGCAAATGAAAATACTAGTCAGAATAATTTTGCATTCTGTAAACAAAATTTCCATTATAAAATCATAAACATCTTTTAGTGGAATAAAAAGCATTTACAGTAACTATATCAGCCTATAATTGTGTCAAGGATGAATTACAGAGGAGCTGCTAACAACATTACCTTTTATTGGAAATTCCTTTCCCATTCAACGATTAGAATAGAATACATTGTTTATTAAAATACAAGTGTATAGTACTTTTCAAAACACACATTTATATAACACTGACATTTGTATATGAATATTATGTATATATAAATCAAAATTTTAATATAAATTTAAAAAAAAACAATACAACTATTAACAATAAATGGGATATTTATTTTATTTTACAGAGTGTGGGCTCACTCATGTATTTATTGAAGCAAAAAGAATAAAAAAAATTTCTACTATATCCCCCCCCCCATGTATCAAAGCATCGGCCGGGAAGCGAACCCAGGACAACTGCTTGTAAGGAAGCTGTGCTGACCATTCGGCCACCAATGCTTGACAATTTCTACTATATTTTAATCTGTAATATAAAGTAAATAACAAAATATACTCTGGGCAATATTCTTTCTTTTTTCAATAACTTTTATCTCTTATAAAACAACAGATTCACCTCTTTTTCAAAAAATTACTATCTCCCCACTGATGTTAATGTTTAATGAATATTCTGAAATCTTGTAAAACTTTTACTTTTAGAAAATATTTTAAGCAAAATACTGTAAATTCACAAAGGATAATAACAAGAGATTAAATTATATGTGCCTCCAGCATAAACTGAAGATATTTTGTTATTATATGTAATTTGTACACACTCGACTCGGAGAAGAAAAATGGCTGCTGAATATTAAAATTTACAAATTTTAATGTTTTTTTAACTGATTTATTTATATCTTTGTCTACATTTTATTTTAAACAGCATATAATTTAAATCATGTAATTACATGCAGCATATATAGTTCCATTGTACTATCTATCCAACTATTAAATTAAATAATATAAAAATGTAGCAAGTTGAAACCTAAATTTTAACACACAGTCACAAATCATGTCACTTAAGGTTAAATGGGTACCAACGTATTTGGCTACCTACATTGTTTGTTTCTTTAAAACACTTTACATCATGTAATAATACTGGAATAAAAGATAAATTTCAAATTCAACGGACTTTATGCACTTAAAATTATGGGTTCATAAAAAATAGAACAGAAAATAAAAGACAAAAACAAAATATTTTCTCTTATGTTACAATAAATATTTTTTTCTTTACTTTTTAGAAATTAATTTAAAAATAAACTTTTTATTCTGTTTTTATTTGAAAAACGAAATGTTAACATAAAATTTGAAGTTATTTGCTTAAATTGTTTATTATTTTTCTTCTTTTTTTTTTCTTTTAATAAAAAAAGTTTAAAAAAAATTTCTCATGTTCTCCATTTAAACCTTGTGCTATCTATGATAGATAGAAAAAAAAAGCTAAGGCAGAGTTTAGAACTATTTTGCATTGTTCACCTATGTCATGGCTGCTAAATTATTTAGACTTTTTTGTTGTTGTTAAGTCAAAAATAAAAAATGTTTCATTTTTTAATGTTTCTTTAATTTGTTGTTTCAAATCCAGCGAGATCATTTTAATTTGGATTGTTTATTTATAATTTGTATTCAATGTAGTTGACAATTGTTTTCATAAAAGTCAATGACACAATTGACTGTATTTCCCCTCCCACTCACTTTTTAAAATCCAAATAAGAAATTTTACATTTTTCATTAAAAAATAAAAATTCCAAAAAAAAAAATCTATCAATTACAAATATGAATTAAATTGTTTGAAGTTATATATAAATTAATTTGTAAATCAATAGTAGATAGTATTATGAGAAATCAAAGTAAACCTTGAAAACTTACAATTTCTCCCCCTCCCCTTCCATTTTCTCAAAACCAAATAAGAAATTGAAAAGACAAATAATAATAATAAACTGCCAATGAAGAGTAATAACAAGTTATAGATTACATACTGAATTTATGACTTATGCATTAGTATTATGATAAATTCTCTTTTCAAATCAAAAAAAAAAAAGCTTAAATTTATCAATTAGTCATCCTAGTATTATTTCATGACATCAAAGCAGTGCTTAAAGGTTAAACAAACGATAAAATACAATGTATATAGCTGAATAAATTAGTATTGGTTGAATGAATATTCTTTAGAACTGTTAAAATGGTTATATGTTTATCATATGCATTTTAATGGTGCAAAGAGCCCATATCAAAGTTTATATAATTCCCAAATTAACATGCTAAAATAATATTAAGAAGTTGAACAAGTAATGGCAAAACAGAATCAATAATGATTCTTGTAATTCTCTACTACCTGATTATTCATTCTACCATTAGACTCAGAACTTAACATATATCCTTACATAATAGGATCTTTTCTCAAACAGAATATTTCCTATCCCACTAATATATAAATGTGTAAAAGTGCAATCTATTTCAAAAACAAATCATTTAACTAACTTTCCATCAAAAACATGTATGCTCATTAAATAAATATGTTTTTATATTTTAAAATTATAAATTATCAAATTATATTTTATTAATACAAAAAAGAAAGTCAAGAAATTATAATTTTAAACCAGTTTGCTTACAAATAATTGAATAAATACAGATTTTAGTTCTTCATGCAAAACTAAGTCAAATTAAATTACAATTTTTAATAATGTTTGTATTTTATTCTTAAACTATCCTAAATATAAACATTTATTATTTTTGACTGATGATATCATTTCAAATTCATTGTTTAATGTCATTAATACAAATCTTATATATAACATAGACACATGGGGGAAAAAAAAAGTATATATATATTTTTTGCAAAAAAAAAAAAATCATACAGTTTTGAAATTTTTTTCTCAAAAATGTTTCTACATAATTGATCTAATTAAAATACACAAAAGCATTTTTCCTGAGTAAAGATAGTTAACATTAAACAAAAACAAAATTTGCAAAATTTCATGATTTGTAAAAAATTGATTATCATATCTTTAATTCAATCAAGAGAGTGCACTTAAAATGTTAATAGAATCTACTAATATCTTTTTTTTCCAAGATCATACAGTATTTCAATATAAGTCAAATTAAGAACCATTTTATTTATTTACTGACAATATTATATATAAATATTATTCACAGATATTTTTATTTCCTCTCTCAACTACAAAAGATTTTATAATATCAATAAAAAAGTAAAACATCATAGCTCACTGTCAGGCCCGGATTTAAGGCGATTGGGCCCCGCACTTGAAGGGGCCCCCGCAACACCACCAAAATATTTGATTTATATGTATATTGAATTTGCATTTTATTTAAATATTTAATATATAGAGGACCCCACAAAAAAAATCCAATCGGGCCCCACACTTATTGGATCCGGGCCTGCTCACTGCAGAGCAAATGCCTTTTTAACAGCCTCTCTAAAGAAACAAAAATGGCAGTACTGCCTAGAGGTGAACGTATGAGTACTTTTCCATACTTGTCTTGCCCTTTAGCTAAGAAAAACTAAATAGCCATTCAGTGAACAATGTTGGATAATTAGCTAAATGGCTATGGACCAGTCGTCTGAAAAAAAAAAAAAATTCTAAGCCTTTGGAAAAAAAATTCACTCAGTCAGGATTCAAACTTGAGCAGAAATCATAATATGTGGATCCATTATCTGTAAAATATAAGGTAATACTATTATACAATCCAATGGCAACATTATTAAATGTGTTTTATAATTTTTGCAAATACAGTCAATTCAGTAATTTTAGCTTGAATATATGTCAATTTATTACATGTGTCAAAAAATAATTTTATCTTTATTCAAATTAATTATTCATCATAATTTTTGTTTTGTTTTAAAATCACTTTAAAAGTCATTTAGTGAAATTCCTATTACTTTAAATAGTTTAATAATATAATGAATACAAACAACACATTTGGCTTTAAATTAGAAAATATACTGTACAAATTGTAGTATATACATACACTTTTTGATATCTTAAAGAAGTGAAGACATTAAAATTTATGATGAAAAATAAAAAATATTTGAATGGCTTTATAGTCAAAAAAATATTTAATGGTTTATTATTCAGGAGTTCATAAGAAGTTCAGACACTGGAGGTGATAGACCTGAACTATGATCTGAGGACTTTGAACTCCATATTCTATTACTCTACGTCACTAAATGAACAAAATAATTGAATTGATTATCATAACAAATTGAAGCACTGGAGTTGTAATCACAATCATGGCTCTTGATTTCCAGAATTAAAAGACTAAAATAAATTAAGTTAAAAAAGTTGTAAGCAATAGCAAACTACTATTGAAAATCCAAGTGTTAACATCTGATTACAGTACTGTTATTTAATTATTCTACCAATCTTTGGGCAAAAAAATTAATTTTTTATGAAAATTACAAACTGAAAAAACACATTTTTAAAATGTATTCAAAGATATAATATTTCTGTAGTATAATTTTCATTACACTGCTCTCACGCAAGATAGGGACTATTTTCAATTCACTTTTAACACCTTGTGGAGGGATGTAATCACAAACATATAACCAAAGACATGCGAAAAAAAACTATAATATCTCAAGATGCACATTTTGTGCTGAACCAGCACCCATCAGTTAGTCCAGACCACAATCTCTTACATATTTTATCACTGTCCAGTATTTATATAGATAGCAAATTACTACAGATTAATTGATGTTTCAAATGTGCTGCCATGTATCAATTATTTACTTATTACCACACAACTGCAATTAAAAAACATAAATAACAGAAATAAAGAACAACTCTATCATATTACTGTTTCAATATTGTTCTAACATTTATTATCTTATAAGACTTTACCTTTCTATGAACGCCATAATACTTATAAGAAAAATACTTGTCTTTCTCGTAATACTATAACTTGAAAACTCTGTGTTGGATAATAGGCTAAAATGTTGCATAATAATTGAAAAAATTATGAGAGCATAAAACCCTAATACTTCTTTCTTTAGAGACCTTCCAACTATATTAGATAAGGATAATGCAAATTAAGCAGTAACAGGTGTTTAACCACAATAATTATGTTAATGATATAACTATGCAAGGTGAAAAAAAAATTCTAATTTTAAGACTTATTTTAGTAAAAAGTGACAAACAAAAATAGTTCAATCCTTTTGTAAACATTTTATAATATAGATTAAAATAATTTATCATTTATATAATCTTTTCATTTCAAAAAATACTATTAATTCAGTAGCTTGTTTCTGAAATTGCAGAATTAAGTGAACAAGTAGTAATAATTCATAAATACATCTCTTGCCTTTTTGTTTTAATTCTGCTGCATTTAAAAAAACACTCTTAATCTGCTAAAATTTTAAATGAATATAAATTTTAATATCTACAATTTTGTATATATATTTTCTATATATTGAATTTGTAATAATATAAAATTTATTTAAAACACAAGATGTTAAATGTGTTACAGCTTACAATTTTTGCTTTTCTTATTTCAATTTATTTATAACATAATTTCTTTCTATTCTTGCTTTTTTAATGTTTAAAATTATTTTATTTTTAATTGTATTGTAAAAGTCATGATCTTTTATCAAATAAAGATGGCCAGAAATTGGGGAATATATATATTACAGTTATTTATATTACATCAAGACTCAACTAAAATTAAATAATCCAAACATTTGCATTCAAATAAGCACAAGATTCTTATATATCATATATAATATCAACTTTATGGTAAATTGCCTAAGAGATCAGATGTTTGAACCCAAATGACATACTGATCATAAAAATGCTACCCTATTGGCTAAAAAAAATGAAATGAATTTGTCTGGACACATACAATATGATTCACAATGAACTGAATATTAAAATATGAAGACCAAAAGAGCTGTACTAATTTTATACAGATGTATGAACCTTTTTAAATGTTTTTTTTTTTTTAGAATATCAAGTGTTAAATCTAGCATGTTATTTGACAAAATGTCTAGACTATTGAAGCAATGAATCCATAAAATTTTAATAGCATCTACAACATAATATTAAAAATGAGGTCAAAACAAAAAGAATTATTTAGGGAAAAAAAATTACTAAATCAAATAATTGAAAAAAGCATATTTAATATTTGGCATATAGAAATTTGTACTTTTCAGGCTTCTTATAAAATGTACTTCGAATTTACAATTGCAACAAAAATGGGAAATGGTTGCATCAGATATTATGCATGGAAATACTGATGGACCTGATAATAAAGACTTCATACTTTCATATTACATATACTAAAATTCAGTATATTCAAAAACTGAATTCTGATATTGACTATCAATTTTATAAACAAAGTCAGCAAAGTATTTTACTTTGCAACTAAATGAACAGGCACATTTACTAACATGAAAAACAAAAGAATTTTTTTTTTACTACTTTCAAATGCAATTTAAAGCTTTACATAGGCATATAGTATGCCCACAACAATAAAACAAACTCTGAAGTTACTCAAATATGCAGGAGAACACAATACTTTGTTCATTTAGAAAAATTTGTAATTTTTAAAAATGTCATAAATTAAAGTATTTCATAAAATTTTTATTTATTAAAAATAACAATTTTTTAGACAGTTTAATTATTAATAAATATCATAAGAGGAACTATAAGTTCCAACCACAAGATAGATTCACTAGCAATTTTATTAGGTCCTTCAATTCTACTACTGTATTCATAAATTTGAAAGTCATTTTGTGGTTTGTGGCATGTGCTTGACTACATTCATCTATATAGATCAGTGGCCATTAAATTTTAATTTATAAAACATTCAAATGCAATAACAATATGTTATCTTTAATTTATTGATTAGGTTTCGGAAGCATCTACAAAAATCAAATCAAGATTTATTATTGGATCTAAAAAGATAAATTTGTTTACAAGATATAAGAAATTCATTTTTTTGTCACAATTCTTTGGTTGTTTGAAGAGATTCTTGTCAAACACCCAGAAAAAAAAATATTGTTTTAAGATAACTCTTAAATTATGAAACTATATCTTAAGATAGCAATCTGACAATTTTTTATACATTTTCTGTGATGCAATTTCTCTTTTGATATTGGTGGAAGAATACATGAAAGAATAAAAATCACTGTAAGGATAGAACACATGAATGTGATGTTAATTATTTCTCATGATAATATTTACTGGAATATTTACAAGTCTAATTGGGTACTTTTTCTTTAAATAGTAACACAGTATTCACAAATAGAATATTCTAGTGCTAAAAAAGCTTTTTGTGAAGTTGTATCGCAACCCCAAATAATGCCAGATAACTTTTTAAGGAGATTATTCTTAAAAATTATTTGAAATCTAATCTTAGATAAACAAAAAATAATAATTAGGCTATAATCTAAAGTTACATCTAATAAATATTCGTAAGATCTATAGTTGCAAAAGATTGTATTTATATAATAAAAATTATACACTATCTAAAAAGTGATATATTAAATTTAAAATTATCCTCTTATTGATATGGAATTTCTGAATGATTAATAATCTAAAAATACATTCTACTTAAAAGTATACAAACATAACCAATCAAATTATTATTATTTAAAATGTAATAGTACAAATGGATTTATCTTTTTTTTTCTTCCTATTTTTTAATTAATTTAATAAGGAAAGGAAATATATGTTTCTCAATTCGTGGATAGGAATAATATTACTTTTATATAGAAAATGAAAGATTAGATAAATGGAATTTCATTAAATTATAGTGGTTCATAACCTAACAACAATTGTCATTATGATCTTATCTGTCAACAAAAAGTTAATACTGTAACACAATAAAAATTTAAACTATTAAAAAAAAAAAAATAAGCAATCCATTATTTCTTTTGCTCAAAAACAAATTAAATTTAACACTAGATTTGTTTGTTATAGATAGCTCCTGGAAAAAAATTCAGTATGACTTCTAAAAATATAAAATCACATGCTTTGTTTTAGATAAATAATAAATATTATGAAATTGATTAGAAAACTTTTTTCCCCATTTCCAACAATTAGGTAAATTGAAAACTTCAATTATAGCTATAATTAAGCAAAAATTAGAAATAATTTACAAGTACATTTACCAATGTATGTAGTTTGTCTTCAATTGATGGCATATACAATTTCCTTTAAAAAATTGATAACCTTAATGTTTTTGAAATATTCACTTTATATTTTATATTTTTTGGACTGATAATTAATGTTTATTATACAATAATATTCAAATGTTACACATACTAAAATTTGCAAGTAATAGCAAACGACATATATATAATACAAATATATATACATCTTTAACTGAATAGCAAGTTCAATTGGTTTCCCAAAATGACTCTAAAAATCTTGCATCAAAAATAATTAATTACAATGAGTTTCTATAGAGAAAAAATTAATGTGTTACTTTAAATTCAAAATATAAAAAATCTGATTAAAAAAATAAAGCTTAAATTGAAAAAAATGATTAATTAATAAATATTTTACAAAGCATATTATTAATAAAAGTGTTAATTTGTGGTTAAATATACTGCATAAAAATATTTCAGTAGTTAACCACTAAATATCACATGATCACCATTTCTTATGCTTGCTCATAACTGTTGTTAAAACAGCCAAACTCTCCATATAGTAGTGCCACTCAGTACAAGCCAGAGTAACCAATGGATGCCAGAAGGCTTGTGCAAAAAATCCCTATCTAGTGCCTACTCATCCAATATCCCCAGACTAGTGAGGAGCCTTGGATCTGAGAGCACTGCACCTAGATCTTAGTCTGGGGATATTGGATAAGTAGATAAGGATTTTATGCACAAGCCTTCTGGCATCCATTGATTATTCTGGCTTGCACTGAATGGCACTACTGTATGGAGAGTTTTACCTGTTTTATTTCAGTAGTTAGTACCTATAATTTTTTTAAAAATATGTAATTTTTTCATTGGTGACTTGCCAGTTTGCTTCTTATATAGCTGGAAAATATTTTTTGAATATTCTACCATGAAAATTTTTTATTTTTGTAATATCTTATTAAAACTTTACATTTTTTTGCAACACTGTTATCCTTTTTTTTTAGAGCAACAATTCGCAAATGTATTAATTTTACACAAATACAATCAAAATTAAATAAAAATTAGATAAAGAAAAGTAATGTACATTGATTGCTATAGTTTTAATAATATAAATAATAAAATCTTTTTATTTTTTTAATTGCCAATACTATATTTTATGTTTGCCATAAAAGTCATTATTATCTTCAGTATGTCAAAAATAAATTATGAGATTGATTAAAAATTGAGCAAATAAATTATATTATAAAATTATATTTAGTAACCTTTGATCATATAAAATTATTAATACATAATGATGAAATTTTTTTCTTTTTTCAAAATAATTTACAATTATATTTTTTGCTGCTGGCAATATGTTCATAACAATTATAATCTAAAATTGATTAAGTAAACATATTTTAGCTAATGTACACAACTTAAAATATTATTAATGCACTTGTTACTATATATTATCAAATTAAATTTTTGATTATATATTGTATTCAATGAAATTGACATTTTTTTACTGTTATAACTATTAATGATGAAAATATTGTTTACTTAGATATCTTATAAATGAAAGCATGTGATTGTCTTGCAAGAATACTAGATGAAAATTAGGTAAATCCATCAATATAATAGATAATTTTAATACTATAATCAAACCATATTATTGTATACTGTATAATGAATAAACTCTATAATACCCTTAGATGGCATAGCTGTAATGAAGTCACTATCTTATGACATTATCAATCTTATAAAATGGTTGACATTGTAAAAAAAAAAAAAGGAGAATATTTTTTAAAAAAAAACATTATGACAAATAACTGACTATAAATTAAAATTGTGGGTACAAATTAATGATGATCGCTATGGTCTATCATATTCTTGAATAAAAGTATATTACATAAATAGTATGTATAAACTATTTATATCTATAATACATGAACAAAAATAATTACAAAAAGTAATAATAGTTATAATAAAGAGACAAAGAGCATTGTGACAGTCAGATGATGTATGTTGGTTTAACCCAGTTCGAATACTAGGTGAAAGTACCTCGAGGCCACTCATACATGAGATATTAAATCAAGAATACTATGACCTCTGCCCTATTCGCCTATTCTCGAGGCTAACTACGAACCAACATTATCTGAGACACGCATAAATGATTTTCTCATCCAACCACAAACTAGCAGCAGAAGAGAGACATGGACGGGAACACCTACAGAGCTAAATAGTTAAATGTGCAAAAGTACTAAGAAATATGTGTTTTGCGTGCCTGGATCATTGGAAAAGTAACATAAAGCATTAGAACAAAATTAGCAAACTCAAGCTTGTTAGTTAAATAAGATATTTAATTAATGACTTTAAAATATTAATAATGATTTAATGGCTTCCGCTATTCCCCTGAATTAATGAAAAACTAATTAGACAATAAAAACAGATTAAACGATATAATATTTTTGCAGTCCAAGTCTTTTCTTCCCAATTTTAATAAAATTGTCAACTCAAATCTCCTCGATAAAGTACAATAATAAAAATCTTTCGCAAAGCATTTTCTAATTGCTTTGCGCTAAAAACAGACAGTTTAAAAATTATTTAAGATGTATATAGCTAAATCAGATATACGTAATAAGCTAATGGTGGACAAAAGAGGCGTTATCGAAGAGATCAAGTTGGCAAACAAAGGAAACTTATTCGTATGAAATTTAGAAACATAAATAAAATTGGAAAGAGATTTTAAATGAAAAATTAACTTTTAAACTTAACCGCAATGGAATACAAAATATTTATAGATGTTAGTAATGAAGAATAGCGAAGGAAAAAGGATTAAATATAAATAGATAGATGATCACACAATATATATCTAAGACTAGTCTAATAAAAATGATTACATTACAAATATCACTAAATAAAACAATTCAAAATATTCAATTAAGCAATTAAGAAAGGTATGAACAAAAAGGGTAGCATAATAAATAGTTCATGAGGAGAAATACGATTACCGTCCTAGTTCCTTGCTCCTGTTAGGCGGCATTCATGGCTTGATCCGACCGTCAATAGGTATTTGTCCAGACAAGGAAAATGGAAATAAGTAGCATGCTTTTACGAAAAGTCCTACAGACACGGCACAGAGTTCAGATTACTATTGGGTGGATACTATGGCATTTTGATGGTATTTAGAAACTTCGGCGATAGGCAAAGCTATTTGCCTAGCCAAGCATAGTAGAATCCATCAAATTCATATGACTTTTAGCTTGTAGCATGTTCAAACTTCTCCGTGATTTCGAAGACGACAGTTGAATAATTTTTTTTTGAGCAAAATCTGGGAGTTCAAAGCACAGGAAAAATCTGCATGAATTCTGTACAGAGAAATCTCAGCAAGCAAAAGCAAAATCTGACAAGCCATCTCCAAAAGGAAAATCTGAATGCCAAATCTTTTGTTCTCTCTCCTATTTATACGTTTTTTTGTAAGCTACCTTCTATTGTTTTGCCTATGATCTTAGATCTTGATAAGCCCACCCATACTCTTTTGTTTCAAGGTAACATTTTCTAAAAATAACTTTTACTTTTTTCTTCTAAATTTCTTTCTTTAAAGTTTGAATTTTATTAATTAAAAAAGAAAGAGAAAGCCATCTTTAATTTGCCTTGAATGGGCTAATTAATTACAAACATACATGCTTTTAGAAAATGTTGGTGGGCTTATCTCAAAATAAAAATCGTACGCGATATTTTAACAAGATTTTAAAAGGAAAAATATATTATTTCTTTTAATAAAATAAGCATTTTATTTCAGCAGAATTTTGCATTAACTCATATATATACGCTTGACGTATATATATATGTTTGACTAATAGATTTTACAATTAATTTTTATTAACAGAAATCTAATCTTAGAATGGAATTTATTTAAAACAAAATATTTAAATGCAATACAAATTTAATAAGCATAATTAATTTTAGCTTTAATGCAAAACCCTGCTGATATTGGACTATAAACTTAATTCAGGTCTATAATACTAATTAAGTTTGTAGGAGGCTGTGAAGCATTGATCGGACTTCAGATCCATTGCTTCAGCATAATACAGTTATAATAAAGAGACAAAGAGTATATTCATATACTGAATTACACTGAATCTGTGTAAATGTAAGGTAATTTTGTTTCTTCAATTATCCCCCCCCCCTCCAAAAAACTTTCTATTTTTTGTCATATAATTCCTAAATAATATTAAATTCATAAATTTAAATCACTGTATATGCTTGCATAGAAGCAACCTGGTCTGCACTGCGAATTGAAAAATTAAAATTTCACATAAAACAGTCTCATAATTCCAAATTAATGATGGTAACCTTAAAAAAACATGAATTGCTTTGTTTCTAAGTTCAAAATGATTTCTGAATCAATACAACCAAATCTTAGTTGCAGTAAATAGATTGATGCCATGATCTACCATTTGAATAAGCTGGAGTTAGTCGAGATAAAGCTACAATGAACAAGTTTTTTTTTAACAATTTATATTGAAAAGCAATTTCAAAATAAATTATAAAGTGGTAACTTTACTGATTTAACTTCAGTTTATAATTTTATATGGAAAAAATAGTTTCATAAACTTCTAAAATATTTAAATGCAGAAAAGCCATTAATTTACTTGAGAAAATGCTCTACAATGATTCCTCACTTATTGCATTTACATAATCACTAGTGATCTGGAAATAGAATGCATGAAATTTCATCTGTGGTGATGATATTGTTTTGATTAAGTTATGGAAAAATCGCTTTTTTAAAATTTGAAAAGTTTTGACTTTTTTTTTCAAAGGTTGTGATCTTATTATTTCTAATCCATAAAGACAGTATAGGTTCAATTTACCTAAACAAAAAATATCTTTTAAATTGAATATACTCTTGCTACTTTTTGAACAACCTTTGGACTATATCCTAATTACTCATTTATTTAGGTTAGATAAAAATAATTTCTAAGAACAACCTTTTTGTAACGTTGTTTGTACTATTACAAATAATTTAAAAATAGCTTTTTTAGTTCCAGTGCTCTCATTAACCTTCTAGATATGCAATTAAATATTATCAGAAAAATTTTTAGTATTGTACTCATATCTACTCCCTTGCAGTGATATTTCACTCTTTTACATATCTATTAGATAGGAAAAAATAAATTGTATAAAAAGCTATTATATTAACCAGATTTATCATTCAAAACAATTTTACTACCTATCCTTTTTCTGGATGCTCAATGAAAAATCCCATCTAGAAAGTAATTATGGAGTAAGAAATGAACTTATTATATGAAATTCCAAACAAATTTATTTTTCCAGATTTAATACTAAAACTACCTATATTTAATTTTACTAGACATTACTCGAGTCTCATTAACAGATTATTCTCAATTATGGAAAATACCCTTGCCAACTTCAGAAATAAATTTAACAGATTTATGATTTATATAGGCAAAACACTAACAATGAATCACATAATTCATGATATTCAAGTCTATCCAAAGAAGGATAAAAATGGTGAACTTAATAAAATATTGTGAATTTATTTTATTCTTGGAAATTCTAGATTCCTTTAATGTTTAATAACTAGCTATCTAACAAAATCCATATACTAAATAAAGAAATAAACTCTTTTCAGTTGATCTTTTACTAAAGTATTTGTCTGGAATCAAAGCTCTCTGATACAATTCATTATTATCCACCAGAACACGCCTTCTATTAAGGTCCTCTACCACACATTCAATACTTTTTCAGTCTTCATTAAATACTTATCACTTCCTATGGATATAATTTAAGTAATTTAAAGAATACAAGTAGTGTTTTTTTTTTTCTTTATACTATTTCACTTACTTATTAACATTCATGGATTAATGTAGTGGTAATGTCAGACTCTGAATCTAAGATCCTCGAATCAATTCCAGTTCTGATATTTCCAGTGCTCAAACTTCTCCAGCAATAAAAGTATTAGGTAATTCATTTTTTTAAACACTACTAGTTAACTTCAGTATTTATTTATTTTTTCAGAACTCAATCAAACATTTTCATTTTCTTAAACAAAGAAAGCATCTTAAAATTTTATTTTAAACTTAGAATTGCTTTTATCAGTAACTTTACAATATGAAGTCAGTGTAAATAAACACTAACACATGCAAAGACTTGTAGAAGAGAATTAAATGAGTGTGGCAAAACTAATTATGGTGAGACTTGTCAAAAGAGCATTGTGAGATAAGAAAATAACTGTGGGTATACAGATATATACATTTATTAATTATATAACTGTCCAATAATATGAGTGTTACGTTGACATAATGTCTACATGAGTATAACTATATGCCAAATCCAGCAAGAGCTTTGAGCATTCCACTGTTGTTTTTTCAATGAAATGGATGGTTAAATTGTTGGAAGATTGAGAAAATTGAAGCCTGTCCATTATCGTTTGAAAAAGTGCTAACTTATTATAAGCCAATCACTAATTATATGTGTGTGGGAGATTGTGATCTGGCTCAACTGATGACTGCTCGTTCTGCACATATTGGGGATAATTTATCTTTTTTACATATGTGTGGTCATGTGTATCAGTTGTTTGAGGTGGAGTGGAGGATGAATATAGACTGAAAATCCGAAGTTCAAATCCCTCTAATAATGGTTTATTGAATTTGAATAGGTGTAGAAGACATATAGGAACATGTATTTTCTTCACAGACTGAGAGCAAATTTATCTGTCCCTCACTTCTATAATTTAACTAGCAATGAATTAGGGGACTATTTCTTAGGAGACAGATCTATAACTAACGGTGCTAGAAAACCATGATTCCGAATTGAGAAACTTTTTTTTTTTAATCATAAATATCAAAATAATATAAAAATGCTATATTTCTATGTTGTAAAAAAAAAAAAACTACAAATAATTCAAATACTGATTTTTTTTTAAAAAAAAAAAAAAAACTAGTTATGGAATTAAAATCATTTTTTATATTTATAACCTTGCATGGGCCAACACCTTCCAGGAAAACTATCTTCCGGGATTTAATCATAAGGAAAAAATAATAACCAGGAAATGCATACGAAAGTTTTAATAAGTAATAAATATGAAGTCATTCTTTCAAGAAAAATATATTACATGTGTTCATAAACATTTGAAATATTACATATGCTCCAAAATGATTTTTTTTTTTGCTTAAGTACAACTATCTAAGTGTGTGTGGAGATTATATATATAAACACGCATGCGCTCAGGTTTTTTTTTTAAATTAAGAAGAGCTTGGCGATTCTAAATCATAATGTTAATCATTGTTATCGGGCCATAAAATAATAATTTTAATATAATTTGTTTGCCATATTTTCCAAGATCTTAAATAGCAATTCCTTTGCATTTAATTTTCAAAGATCACTAAGAAGTTATAAATAAATCCATAACAGGAATAAAAATGCAATATATTTATTAGTAGGACTTTAATATGAAATATATGTTGATATCCACACACACGCATATCCAGTACACACATATCATAAATTAAGCAACAATATATGCAAGAAAAATATTCCGGAGACTACATAGTATTTTAGAAATCTACTCTAATAAATTTATTACTTTCATTAGCAATTTTTTTATCCTCATTAAAAAATAAATATTTACTAAGCATTTATCACAAAAATAATTTCCAAATCATATTTTTTAATCAAAATATGTTGCCTACTAAACGCGAACGCATTCTTCCTCTTTAATTAAAAAAAAAGTGGAAAACGCGGTTTGTAATAGCAATTAACTCACCGACCATGTGTCCAGACAAGAAGAGATTAGTTTTATAATCTATTAAAATATATTCTTTACTGAATTATAAATAGTAACATCACATAAAAATTAATAATAATTCACTGACTAACTTTACACATTCTATTATTTGAAATACAAAACAATCTAAACACAAAACAAAGACAATTCAAAATCAGTCACATACTCATACTTACCGGCATTTATTTTTTGGAATTAAATAATAATAGTTATTTTAAAAAATATTTTTACTTTAAATTATAAAAAATAAATAATGATTTAATACTTACTCTATTTTAAAAATTGAAACAAGAACGTTTTTTTTTTTATCTTTTAAGTAATTCTGTTACTCAAGACAAGCACACCCTGATTACTCCTAATGCACATTCCAGGGCCAGAAGCAGCCTCATTCTTGGTATATTGTAACTAAGCTGACGTCATCAATAGTAGCTGTTCAGACACACTTTCCCAATTTATGATAAAATTCTTGGCCTACGTATGATTAAAAAAAAAAGTCGGACTCCCACATTAACTATAAAAGTAATTTCCATACGGCAAAACTGCACATTAATTTACATACGTCTTTACAATTATTAAAAACGCGTTTGAATGAAGATTTCCATTAAATTAAATAGGTGATTAAATATATATCGTGTAGAAATTATTATAAGTATTATAAAAATATTAATCAAAGTCAATATTCTGTAGATAAAAACAAATTGATGATAAAATAAATTAATATAATGAATAACTAGAAAGTTGAAAGCTTTTCATTACACAAATAAATCATCCATTGGAACTGATCATATATTTGTTCACGAGTATTAAAATTAAATACTTCCTGACTCATCAAAATTAATTTTAGATTAATGATTTTTAAGAGAAGAAACTGTATCACTATTTATATATATTTAAAAAAAACAGTAAAATAGAGTTATAAAATTGAATAAACAACTTTAACCCTTCAATCCCTAAATTGTTGTTATTAAATTTAACTTTTCTCTAGAATGAGAAACATCCTACAAGAAAGTATGTAATGGAAACATAATTTTTAAAATAAAAAAAACAATGATTATTTTATAATCTTTATAAACACTAATTTTTATTTCATAAATAATACAAATTAATAAAATATACGCATGACTGTGACTAAACATTTATAGGCTGAGAAGAATTTCTAAATTACTCATTCTTCCAGAATGTCTAAATACAGGGCTACAGAATAATAAAAACCCAAATTTGTTCTTCTAATACTGGTTTGAGTTTCCAAACTAATCATGTTACTAAAGCATAAAATTCTCTTAAGAAATGCATTCACTTAAAAAAAAATAAAAAAAAAGGAATTATGTTAGTTTTTTGACAATAATATTAGAGAACACAAAAGAAAAATATTCTGTTCTTGGATCTTTATAAAAAATATAGATTTAAACACAGAAGTTCAATGATTGACAAGAGATTTAGGAATGTTTAATGAATTAATATTGCAAAGGAGATAGTTATTTGGCAATTATGGTAACTTAAGATTTTTTTTGACACACTATCAATAATACATAATATGATATAATTCTATAAAATCAGTGAATGACAGTCTCTTATAAGGATATGAAAATTCAATGACTGTGTTGAGTGCTATATCCATCCTATCAACTCAGATTTGGACAGAAATAACCATCTTGATGAAGTTAAAGCAGTTCACTATAATTTTAAAAATTGAAAAATTACGACAATTGTAAATTTGTAATATAATGATATGTTACTTCAAAATGTTTACAATTTTTTTTAGAATGCCACAGATATGATTTTTGTTGCTAAAATAAATATACAAAAAAAGAGAGAGGGATGTGAATAAAGGTGTAATTTATATATTGCTATTTATTAATTTGGTCAAAGCAGCTATTAGTTATAAACTTCAACTTTTTATGAGTTTAAAATATTAGTATGATTACATTCAATAATACTATTTTTCATTTTCCCATTATATGCCAACACAAAGTTTATTAATAGACAACAATATAAAAGTTCAAATAAGTAATGAGAGAATACTAATTACAATCATAAAAATCAAAAAATGTAATAGAAATAAAGATAAAAAGGTTAAACATTTTTGTATTTTTGAAAAGATCAAATAAAATTTAAAAAAAAAAACAAGAAATGAATTTAAATAATAAATTTTAGAATGCATTAAAAAAGTGGTTAGAAAATTATAGCAGATTGCGATAGCCTGTTAGATTTACCCATGTATATATATGTCAGTGAAGACTGAAATTATAAAAACTAAATGAAATACTGATCTTTAGAATGGAGTTGCAATAAAAAGTAATAAAAAATAAGACAAGTAAACACGATTATAAAAATATTAATAGTGAAAAAAGAAATATGAGATTAAATACTTTACACACATAAACATACACACACACTGATTAAAAGTAGATTTAGTAGTTGTATAAAGAATACATATGTTCATCTTAGTTCAAACAATCAGACTATGAAAAACATGATAATTCTACAATATTGCTGAAATAGATAAACTATAAGTAATATAAACCAGCGACAAATTGAATTTTAATACAAATAAAAACATTATACTGTATATTGTAATAAAATATATGCTACCATGCCTAAATACAAAAATATTGATTGATTAAAAAAAATTTACACAAATGACTTTTTTAATTATTTTAGAGATTATCATAAATTGATAATATCATTGTTTAAATCCTAAAAGGAATGACTTTACAAAAATGAACTCTTTTCCTTTCCCTCAAGTTATCTCATCATTGTCAAATCAGGTAAAACTAGCCTAGTTTGAGAGCAAGAACCAAATATCTGCTAATGCATACATATGATAAATTATTTCAAGAAGCTAATTCAGATGAAAATATTAAATAATAAAAACAATTAATTATAATAAAAATGTTATCAGAACAAATAATAATATAATTATGGTAATCAGATAATCCATCAATTGTTTAACTTAAAGAAAATTTAATTTGTCTTTTCCAGATCAAATGATTAGTAATATTAACAATGACATGAAATATAAAAATAAATATTGTTCTTGAAATACATTTTATGGTAAAGTTCACATAAATATCAAAAATAAATAAATCTACCCAACTATGGTTACAAAAAAAAAAAGAAAAGAAACACACAAATATAAAATAATATTGAAATAAAATCCTTGTAGACTATGAATATGGGAACTAAAGTTTTGCGAAAGCGTTCACCCTGATAATTAATTCTCTTAATACTGAGCTTCACTTGTTTGCATAAAGTGAAAATAAAAAATAAATAAAAGTTTAATAGTAAAATATTATTAATACAATATTTATAGAAATGAATAACTTATTTGATCATCTATAATGCTGAATAAAATTTAAAAAATCTTAACTAAAGTTTCCTAAATGTTTGTGCATAACAAATATATTTATAATTTAGTACAGTATGACTTCCTTTTGTTTGATGTTTGCAACATTGCATGTGACAGGTAAATAATTCTTATTCCAATTTCCTTAAAGACTAGTAACCCCCCACTACACCCCCCCCCCCCCCACCTCCCCACCCCCCCCCCCAAAATAAACCCCCCGCCATCCCCCCCTCAACCACAACCCCACTAGAAACCATTAAAAGGGGGCCTAATAAAAATAGTTAATTTTTTTGTGTATGATATTCTTTGGATTTTTAACATATTTTAAAAGCTTTACAAGTTGGCAAAAGACTCCCTATTATACAAAATAAATAACAGGCACCTATCAGACATTTCTTTATAAATCTTTGGCATGGTGACTCAGTTCCAAATAGCAATCACATACTTGGGCACAGATTCAGGACAAATATAGGTCTTCTCAATAGGCCATTAATATGTATTCAAATACAATATTGGTCCTGTTCACAATGGTTGCTTGAAAATATAATTAAAATTACAATATTCCATAGAAGCCATGATCTGTTATACCATTATACTAATTTACACAAGATTCTAGCCTCCTCAAATGAGAACTGTTTGTGAATTTATCAATCCTATTACTCTTATGATCTGTTTTGGTTATTGATATTTTCAATTGCTCAGTGGCTAATAAAAATTTCATGTACAAGTTCCTTTCTATCAGATATCACTGACAATGTCAGAATGCTATGGTTTCAAACAATAAATGGAATATGTATATCTAATAACTCACAAGTTTTATTCATATTACTCACCATCTGCATCACAAGTTTTTTACTATTATCCCCAAATCTCATTACCCTGTTTAGTGAAAAACAATTTTAATTACCTCCTAATTATTTAAATTGCTTCTTTTTTTAATTTAATGGTATTTAATAAAATTTTATTATTCATTCTCTCTTTGAATTTTCTAACCTTAGCTCATTTTTAATATAACAGAAATTCCTTTCTACTGCATGAATTTTCAAAATATATTTAAATAACTTTATGGAGATGATTTGATTTTACAGCCTTAAAAAATATATAATTCACCTTTATAGAAATTTTTATCAGTTTGTTCCACTTACAGTAAACTATTAACTATTATATAATACAGTTACTCCTCTATTCTAATAAGATTAATGCTTTTCAGAAATACTTTTTTTTTTGTGAACCAATACATACATAAAATAAAAATATGATATATACATATCCTTTTACAACTTTGCTAATAAACTTTTAACATTTTCAGTATTTGAAGAGGGAGAATGGAGCTTCTATTAATTTAAAAATGTCACTAACCAATTTCAATCTGTTATTATATTAAATGCTAAAATTCCATTAAATTTATTATTTAAGAATCCCTTTGAATTCTATTTAAAATAGTGCATGTGACTAAATAGATTATAACTGCCTTATTCTGTCTATAGTTTATATATCCGTTTAACTATAAAATAATTTCTATTTTATTCTATGATGATCTATAATATTAAAACTGTTTTTCTCAAATAAAATAGCTAGCATTGATAAAAAAAACCAGTACCAAAAGTTATGTTTAAATCATATATTTATATATAGATGATTGTAAAATATTTTATATTCAATTTATTATATCTGTTATTTTAAAATCTATTCATTAATAAATCTTTAATAAGCATGTAGCTATTTTAATTAATTAAAATAAGGAAGAAAATATCAATTAGGAGATAATTTTAATTAAAAAACAAGATAAAGAAAATAATATGAGACAAAGTTTTAACTTTGATTATGAAATAATATGTGTTTTTCAAAAAAAATTCATCAAGATTAATATCAGAAGTCAAGCTTTAAAACAAGTGTATTTTTAATAATATGTAAGTGAAGAAAATTTACTCAGAAGAAAAAAAAGAGAAAAGTTGTAAGTGCATATGGGAAGAATGGAATGCCAATTGCTAGACAATAAAATATTAAGAACCTTATAACATAATGATATTTATTTATACAATATGATGAATAGACACATGAATAACAAACTAGACTGAAATTTTCCCTGGAATCAATAGTTCTAATTTAGAAGTAAAGCATTTTCTTGATATTAGTATTGTGAGAGTAAGTAAAACTATCACATAAAGTGCACATGATTAGTATGTACATTATTTCTTTTTTATATATAATTGTTTTAATAAAATTAAAATAATTACTTTTTATGCATTTGTATAAAACTATTGTTTAAACTAATAAAATTCATTAACCAAGACATTGACATAGAGATAACCTTACGGTCAAATCGCAGCCTAGCAACTAATACAAAGAAAATGAAATTCAATTCAATTATTGATTATTAATATAATTAACAATTATAGAATGTAAAAATCATGAAAACTAAATGGTATATGCAATACATGCTACCGGCAGTTGATTCTACTATAAATACTGAATTAAATAATTTATTAAGAAATTCTATCTTTTGCCAATGTACTAGCCGCTATGTACAATAATTTTATTATGTTCGAATATAGAATGCTTTTAAAAGATGGATTAATAATTTGAACGATTTGCTTATTGATAAAAGTTTTATTAGAAAACAAATTCTAATATCACTCAAATAGAAGAGTATATAAATTACTCTTTATTAATATTATTCGTATTTTCAAAACAAAATTATATGTTTTATTAATTAGAAAAGCTTATAAAATCATTCTAATTTGGAATTCTGGAATAGATAAATTTCTTCAGAAAACATTCATATATTTAAACCAAAATTAATTTAAGAAGATTATACCTATAGAAAAATGCTTTGTGAGTAAACACCACTTGTCATAGGATATAATGCTATCATTTTAATTTAAAGATAAATGTAATTACTTATTCCTATAGAAATGCCTAAAGATATATACATTTCATCCATATAATTTAAATGAAACTCTGATTGGTAGTGAAATCATTTGTGGAAGATGTCAACATCATGCAAGAAGAATGTTTTGGAACTGGATATCTTGACTGCTTCTGCGATGATTAATGACCAAGAAATTAAGTATTTTATTTTTAACATGCATTACTTCACAAATATGGAAATGACTAGGACATTAATATAAACTTTCATGATATCACATTATCTTTGTGAATCATCATTTAAAAATATTTAATTTTATTTCCTTTGTTACTAAAATCTGTTTACCATTGGAATAATTCATTTAAGAAAAACTAAATGAAAAAGAATAGATGATCATGAAATCAAATATTTTTTTGTTAAATATTTAATAAAATTTAGGTATTCTATGAAAGTGATTTGACTGAAGTATGAACTGAGATATGAACTGAGATATAAAATATATAAAAGTAAACTTAATATGAAGGTAAGATTTTACCATTCTTCTTATTTGATTTATTCATAACATGACAGAACTTTGTTGTTAATAATTTAATTAATATGATAATGTTTGTTTGTTGTTAGTTGTGTAAATTACTAATATTTTGTACAAAAGATTTTATATTTTTTTTAATGTGACTATACATAGGAATGGTGTCATGAAGTTGGAATTCTCACATGCATAATATAATATTACTATTTACTTGTATATGAATTAAATCAAGATTAGCTAGTTTAGCATTTTTATAATTCTTTTTTGTGAATTATAAAAATTTGTTTATTGTTATAAATTATTAGAATCCATTCGCATTATGAGATACATATCTACTATGGGAATATGAGAATATATTAATTATTTAATATTATGAAATAGTAGAGATGTGAGTAAAGCACTTATGATAATTTTTTTATATATTAAATAAATTTGAATTGTTATTCATTAATAAATATTGTTAAAATTTATTTCAAATTTAAAAGTTTCAAATTTATTTTACTAAACAAAATACATATACCCACACACACATATATTTATTTTATATCCTAATAACTTGGTTGAAATAAATTTTAAAAATATATTGAGATTATATTGAATATTGTTATTGCTGTAGAATTGATGGAAACCCCAGAAGAGAATACCCCGAGTTTGAATTCTGAGCATAATGGAACGATTAATAAAGGTGGAGATTGAATGATTTAGTTTAAATTGTGTCTATATTTATTATTTGATATTAAAGTATCCTATTTGAAATGAATTCAGTTTTAGATTAAAGTTCAATTATTTTATTCATAGCATCCTATATGAAGATCTCAAATCTGATTATAGTGAAGTGCGACCACCACCTTGTTCCTTCCTTAGAGAATCCCTACCATTACAGTATAGATTCATAAAGTTTGTATTATTAGATAGTAACAACTGCCATAATATAACTGTTATTCTGTTATATAAATCCTTGTTGCAAATATTTATAATTACAAGAGTAAAATTCCTATTTTATCTACTGCTTACTTAAAATATAAATTACTATTTTAAAGTTAGCTTAAAATGCCATTAAATTGGATTTGTCATTGATTTATATTTTATCTTAATATACAGAATTTAATAATACATTAAAATAAATAAGAATTTGGAAAATAATGTAGCAATCGATTATTTCTTGAAAATATGTTTACTGTTTATATTTACTAAATATAAAGTTAATAGGAAAATTTTGGACTTTATTTATACATGTAGTTACACAATTCAATTAATTATTTTTAAGTATTTAAGTGATTAAAAAATCAGAAGTTAGAAAAAATAAGATCTAAATTTATTTATGTATATTAGTTAATGTATAACAATGTCTAGAGTAAGATGTTTTAATTTAAATATTACTTTTTTTATTTAAATAATAATGTTTATTTTTAAATTAAATAGTTTCAATTTTTTGATTATAAATATAAAGTTAAAGAATTTAGTCTTTATTTTAAAGTTAATCTCCATACTGATGACTAAGAAAGCACCCAAAACATGATTTATTTATAATTTAGTTTGTGATATTGATATAAATTATATGCTATTTGTAGTTTTTGTAATTATTTATTGAAATATTTTCCATATTTATCTATTATGTCATATTAAATTTATATCTTGTGATTAAATGTGTTGGTATTTTTATTCTTGCATAATTAATATCTGATGTTTAGTGGATTACTGGATGTTTATTTTCTCTAAGCATAATAACTGCTATAGTACTCTTTATTGAGAATATTTAATAAAAATAATGATAAGCCATTAGCACATATCTGATTATATTGCTGCAATAACTCCAAAATAATATATTGATTCCAATGAGAAGGGTTTTTTTTAACATGTATCTATATTCTGGAAGGAATAATGCATAAAAAGTTTGGATTATAATGATAATAATAATGCAACTTAGATTAAAATATTGTATGAAAGCAATTACACCAACTTGTTGAAAATAACATTTAAAAATATGTATCACTGGAGTTAAAAGTCACTGGAATACTTTTACATGCTTGCTCTTTCTGTTGTCTAAGAATGCATAATTTTTTATGGTAGTTCCGGATTATTCAACTGATGATGCATTATACTTACCGATTTCCCTTCCGATAGACATCGTCAATTTTTGCATGACAACGTTGTCATGGCAATCAAGTGACTGGCGTGATTAATCCATCAGAGTGTCAATTTTTTTTTTTTACCCGCGAGATTTAAAATTCGGAGAGAGCTTTGGGAAATTTTTTGATTTGTCTGTCTATTGTGATTTTGCTATCCACGGCATCACAGTTATTTTTTGATTACCCGCGAGATTTAAAATTCGGCGTCGCAGTTATTTTTTTAGTTCTATAACATTTTTAGTGATTTCTTGCAATATTTCCGTTAATTTTCACAATAATTTTTAGTAATTTTTTGAGATCTATAATTCTGAATGATCCGTAAGAACCCAATTTAAGAATACACGACTTTGTTATAAAATTAAAGCAATTAACTAAATAAATTTGAAAAAGTTTCTTAAAATTACAAGAATAAAATTCACAAGCAAAATAATTTTTGATTAAAAATAAAAACAGCTAAAGTAATTAATGAAAATAAATTTTGACATCTTTCTCAAAGTTTATAAATGGAGAAATAACTTTCAACTTTGATTTTTAAAGATAAATAATATTTCTTTATTTTAAGAAGATTTTTGTTTACAATTAATGGTTTGATTTGTAAATTTAAAGTGTTAAAATTTGTAACTGAAATATTTATATTTTTGTAATCATTTGAAATTGGGCATGGCCGCTTGATGGTGTTGTTTATATGTCAAAACACATAAAAATACCGTTTCTGTGCCTGGCCTTACAGCTAATACAACATTTATATTGTATTAACCCATTGCTAGACTGCTTTACATGATATTGCACAAAAATATTATGGCCTGTTTTGTGCTTCAAAACTATTTATGTGTATTTGTTCTATTCATAGCTGATTACCATATCGCTTGAGGGTGTTTTAATTTCAAGTCAGCACAATTTTTCAAATCTCCATAATAGAGTAATGTCATTTATATTTAAATAATGTTATTAATTACTAATAATTGTCATATGGTCCCCACCCTTCCCTAAAAAAATGTTAATATGTAAAAAATTGGCAAAGGGTATGCTTCATCAAAGCTCACGTGCTAAATCACGTTTCAGCGCAGAAAATATATTAGACCAATAAAAGGTCTGAGAAGAACGTGCAATTTTTAAACTTTTCAGAATTGCCGAGTACAGAAAGTGAGGGAGACTGTGTCCTTTTTTCAGGTGCATAATGTCCTCCCAAATACCAGACTGTTTTTATTACAGTAATAAAATAATAAATAAGTTCAAAAGCCCAAAGTTTGTGTACTTTTTTTTTTTATTTCATTAGAAATTGACAAGTATTTGGATTATCTTTTTTCAGCGGGGTTAAAATAAATGACTATTTTTGTTTACTTTTTGTCAATAATAATAAAGTATGAAAGCCCCCCAAAAAAGCAGTTTATTATAGAAGCCAAAAAAAAAAAGTTAATTCAAATGAAATATAAATAAAAGTAAAAAGTGAGAAAAAGTTGTTGAAAAAAAAGAAGAAATTATTGACTTTTTGTTACAATTATTTTTCCGAGTGTGGGGGTAGGGGTTTGAAAACAACTTTGTACCCCCCAAAAACACAAAAGTTACTTTTGATTTAATAAGAAGAAAAACAATTTGGTCAACAATAAAAAAAAAAGGTAGAAAAAATTAGAAACAATTCCCAAATAATTGCATTATATTTTTTCAGCAGGGTTAAAACAAGTGGCGTTAAAATAAATGACTATTTTTGTTTACTTTTTGTTAATAATAATAGTATGAAAGCCCCCAAAAAAGCTGTTTATTGTAGAAGCCAAAAAAAAGGCTAATTCAAATGAAATATAAGTAAAAGTAAAAAGTAAAAAAAAAAAAGTTACTGACTTTTCGTTACAATTATTGATCCAAGCAAGGGTGGGGGTTTCAAAACAACTTTTGAACCCCCAATAACACAAAAGTTACTTTTGATTTAATAATAAGAAGAAAAACAATTTAGTCAACCAAAAAAAAAAAAAAGGTAGAACAAAGTCGAAACAAGTCCCAAATAAATTGTATTATATTTTTTCGGCGGGATTAAAACAAGTTTTTTGGGCGTGAAACAATCCAAAGTTGTTAAAATCAGAAAAATAAACACAAAATTAAATTACCAAAATTTGTTGAATAAAGAAAAATGTCAAGTTAAAAAAAAAACAATGAAAATGAATATAAAAATTTGTTTAATAAAAAAGAAATCATGTTATAAATGAAATAAAAATTTGTTTAATCAAAAAAAAAAAAACATGTTCTATAAAAAAAAAAGTTGTGGCGGCCCGGTAACATTACATTTGATTGATTTTGTATAGCATCAATGCCCCAAGCAGCCATGCCCGGATTTCAGATGATTACCATAATAATCTTTATTATTTTAGTAATTATTAGAATATCTTGTTTTACTACATAAATTTTTTTTTTTTATATCTTTGTAAATATAATTGCTTATGTGTCAATCTTTGAAAATAATATTTTTATTTAAAAGTCAAAATCAGAATCATTTATTTGTATTGTAAAGTAATTATCAGATCTTTTATTATTTCTAATTAATAAATGTATTGATTATTATTTTAAGTTATTCCAGTGAAGTTATTTAATACTAAAATAAACCAAATTTTAATCATATGTATGTTTCTCTTGTTCACAGTCACAGTGCTTAGGGTTGTGATCCTAAGTTAATTAGATTTTATTGATTTGATAATTAATTTATTGATGATCAAATACTTGATGCCCAGAGCACTGATGATGATTAGCGTTAATATAATGATCCCAACATTTTTTATATAAAATTACTTTTATAATTATTTTTAACACTTACATATGTGTGAGTTTTTGATAAGTGCTTTTATAATATGCCCTAAGTCTGACATTGGCTAGATTATGTTTAGCCTCAGAATTTATAATGTACTTCTTTTAATTTCAATCATTAAGGATATATTGCTGGTTATGTTATATTTATAACTTGGATATTACTTATATTGAATTCAAGTGCTGTTTTTTATTAATTTTGAAGCTCAGTAAAACAGCAATGTTTTTGTGAATAACTATTAGTGTTTATGTTGCGATGATGATTTCTATCATCCATCCATCCGACATTAATACTATTACAATATATATATATTGCAACATAAATATCTCCATAACAACATTTAAGTAACATAAGCCATGCTGGTGGTTTAAAAAATCTTAGCATGACAAATATGCCGGTTAATAATATGTCAAAATATGAAAAAATGATTAGAAATATAAGGGTTCAACATTATTATATATTGATAAAACTTAAATATTTTTAAACTATAAACAAGTAAAAATGAGGGTGTTAACAATATTTTGTAATATATGCATATATGAGAGTAATTTCTCTTAATTGCCATCTTTCAGTTATTATTTAAGGATCAATTTAAAATACTTGATTAAATATTAATCCTTATTTGAAAGGTATTATTTTAAAAAGAAAAGAAAAAAATTGAGAAACTATTCAGCTTTCTACAATCAAATATTAGTTTTCATGATGTCAAAATTATGTAACTAAATTAAGTAACAGTTTTAAAGCACATTTGTATATGAATAAATTTTATTAAGATTGAATAAATATTAAATTGTTAGCAAATTAATCTTAAAATCATAAATCATAAAACATTTGGATTTACATAAATTAAAGGTAAAAAATCAATTAAGGTAAAGATAATGGATGTGTTTATCTGAATTTTTAAAAAAAAAAAAGTGTGGGGGAGGAGACAATTATCAGATTAAGATAAATAACATTTTCCAAATAATATTGATTGAATGGATAATTGACTTGGTATAATTAGACTACTGGCTGCAATCCTGTTATTTCCAATTCAGATCTTCATCACCTATTTTAAAATCAGGATGTAATACATATATATTTAACTACTATCATACAATAAATTCAGTAATGTATAAAGCTATTTTTATTTTCTAATAGTTTGTAGGACAGAGCAAAATGTCTGCATACATCAGTTATTAATACCAATGAATTTATTTAATAAGTTTTGTCTTAAACTATAAATCAAAATTTAATAAAAGAACCTGATATGATTTACACTCTTGGATTAGATGTTGTTTTTGTGGGGGGGGGGGGTTAAATCATAGATTGTCTGGGGATTTTTTTGATCACATTAATTGCAATAAAAAAATTTAGTAGCAAGAAAAACATTTTTATTTCACATGTAAACTTAGATCACTCTTAAAATAAATAATTTCAATAAAATTAAAAGATCTTCTAGTTAGATAAAATATTATGAGAGCCTTCAAAGGTCATCTCTACTTTTGTTAAATATAGTTCTATCAATTTCTTCAGTTTCTTATTCATCAGCTATAGATTTGATCCATTTCTGCTAGCTCTCTTATTTATTAATAGCAAACAAAATGATTCCAGCAACTCTGGATGTTTTCATCCCTTTCATAAAAACTTGCACTTTTTGCAAAGAGTTACATTTTACATAGTCACAAGAGAACCACTAATGATCTTAGGGGCATCTTCAGATTATAAATTTTTCCAGCACTCATACATTAATATATGGTGATAATCTCTCAAGCTGAACTAATGCAGTCCAAAATATAGAAATTATTTCAGTAATCTTCGACATTGCACTTTTCATTTTTGGTTCGCTTATTAGTTTTTCATTCCTTGATCCATGGATTGAATGACTGATATAATGTGAGTTAGTAAAAATACCTATTGTTTGCATTTTTAATGTTGCTGTATGATCATTCAAAATCACAATATGAATTGTAGCATTATCTAAAATTAGGAAGATCTTAAATTCTCGATTTTCATTATGACAAATGTTTTTAATTTACTTCTTTTACAAAATAATCTTTAAACCAGTCTATAAATTTTTTTCTCATAATTCAAACTTTTCTATAAACTTTCCATGCATCTGGTAATAATGATTGAATATTTTTAGAATCCTAGAAGATTATCTTCCATAAGCCAATAAGCTTACAATTTTTATGATCATAAGCATTTTAAGTACATATAACATTATATAATCTTTTGTTGCCTTAAATCATAAATAGTTTTTGTTGTTGAGAAATGTAAATATAGGATTAAGTCTCATCACATTTACATTAAAAATTTGTTTGAAGGAAGGCTACCCTCTTCAAACAAAAGTTTTAATTCACATGAAAAAGTTTTAATAATATTAATGTCAGCATTCTTACTATTATATACATTATTACCAAATGCCTTTGTAAATGCCTTGTAGAGACAATGATCAACTAATAAGAGTAAGTGATAGTCATAATCAACTAATAGAGATCTTTAATCCACAAAGATATCTGCCATTCTATTAGTTCCATAAGGTTCTTTTCTGAGTTAATTTAGCAATTAAATGTTATAGCCATTGCTTCTAACTCCTAATCATTTCTTAAATAAGTTTTGATAGTGAACTGAAGTATTCCTACATGACGAACAATAATTACATTTCATTTATTTTTTTTAATAACTTCTAGTTTTATATTTAAACTATAACAATAGTACTTCTTTTTACAAAGACTTCTAGTATGATAATATCTAGATACAATGTAAGTTGTTAGCTGTATGAAAACCTACAAATACCTTTTCTATTGAGACTCACATGTTTGTGGGAAATGATTATTTTACAGTAATATTTTTTAATATTTCAGGCACTTTTTTTAATGCTCCTGTTCTGTGAAATGATTTATTTTGCAATTTGCCTGATCTTAAAGATTCCAATTCATGAAGGAACAGGAGAATTTATCATAATGTTCTAAATTTGTTTAATTGTGATCATGCAAAAATACGAAGTATGTAGATATGAAGAATAACTCTCTCCTGCATATAAACATACCCATATTTACTAATATTTCACTAACAAATTAAATCATATTATATAATAATGTTTTTGTTTATTATGTTATCTTTATATATACATTTCATTTATTAATTACATATTTTTATTAAATGACATATACATATATATATATGACTGTATTTATTTATTTAACATGTGGATAGTTTTTTTAGACAGCTAACTATTCATAAACATAAAAAAATTCTAGAAATTTCAGACAGGAGAAAGATTTGCTAATGGCTATATTAAGCTCTTCACTTCAGCTACTGGTATAAATTAGACAGGCAATAGTGAGGTGGATTATGTTCTGTGTCTGACAGCAATTACCTAATACATAAGCTGTTAAATTCCACTTATGAAAAAAAAAAAAGCGTAAGCATAGAAAGATCAAATGTAACAGGCTTTCTTATTGGATCTGGAAAAATTAAAATTATTTAGGATTTTGAAGGAAAACCATTTTTTATATGATAATTCTTCAGCTATATATTTACTTGTTGAATATCCAAAAGAAATATCTTGATTTGAGGCAAGTTTTAGTGGAAAAATTACATCTTATTAGTTTTTTTATAAACTTTCTACATTGTACAAGCTATTTGTGACTTCCGGCGCTCGAAGCTGATGCCACAGAGCTCTTATAGAAAAATATTTAAATAATAGTTAAATTCTTCAAAACAAGGCAAATATTATATAGTTAGTTAAGGTAAATACCTATTTTTTTTTAATCTTATTGCATGGATTTGAGAAATAAATCCAGGATTTCATCTAATTCAAAAAAAAATGCAAACGCTAATTTGCCCGCTATGATAAAACATAGAGTAACTCAAACTGACCCAAAAAATAAAAATAAAAGGAATCAAATATCCCAAATGAAATAATTCAGGCCATATCTAATCAATCTAACAAAAATTATAATTCTTTTCCACAAATTCCTACTAATATGTCACCAAATAAGTCCATTTTGCCAAACAAGCAAATGAACATTCTCATGAGCCCAGAACTAGACACTGAAATTACCGAGTCTGAGTGTGATATGTCGGATCAATCCCACAACAATCCTATAATTACTCTAGCACAAGATACTTTAGAACAAAATACCAATAATGATCAATGCATGCTTGAACATTCTCAAAATAATCCATTAAATCAAATCTTAATGCAAAACTCAAATACGAGTCAAATGCGGATCCTTAAACATAATGTGGAACAAACTACAGCCAACGTTAGTTCACTACATCACGAAACTCAAAGTGATACAGTAATAACAATAGACACCCCTGAATATACTAAGCCTAATGAAATATGTAGTAGCTTTAAGTATAAAAGTAATTGTTCCCCAAAATGTGTTTCTCCCAGAACCAAAAAATCTTTAACTCCGATAGCGATGAAAATATGACAAGGTCGGAAAGCGATGATTGCTATTCTGCCATAATATATGAATCAGAAGACTCTGACAATCAAAAACAAAAATCTATTAATAAAAAATACTTACAACAAGTTCATAACAAAAAAGCAAATAATATTAAACATAATAAAGTTAAAAAATCCACAAATAGTAAAGAATCAGAAACTAAAAAAGTCTGGAGCCTAAACCTCAACACTGGCCAAATGGATGATTACTTTTCATACCGAATATGGCTCAATAGGTTCACAGAGATCTACAGAATCAAGCCCTCAAACAAAATATAAACAGCCGAAAATAGCACAAGATACAATAATGCAATTTAAAAACTCAAAAAAACAAATTGCAACACAAGAAAAAACTACATTTAAAGTAAAACCTATCTCCGATAGTGATATAGAAAGTTCTAGATATTCCACCTCAGAGTTTGACTAGGACACTGAGGCCTATGAAGCCAATGACGTTAAAACAAAATTAATACAGAAACAGCATAGTTCATATAATAGATCAAATAAAAATACTCCAAAATATTACTATCCAAAGGAAAATTAGCAAAGATACAGTAGATGGAAAAGTCCAGAACCCCGAGCATAGTGCTAAACATCGGGAAGCTAATGTTACATCAGAGCAAGCCTTTTATCAATGCTTAAAAAATGCACAAAATGAGAAAATAAGTCTAAACACACACAGAAAATTAAATCATAACTCAAATAATCATTTTATTGTAGTTAATAATAAAAAACAAAAAAATTAAATTGATAAAAATCCAATGCAAACTTACACTACCGACTATGCCACAGCTTCATCGGGTACAGAAGGCTATAACCCCAGAAAAATGACTACTAAAACAGATAAAAAACATAATAAAAAACCCAAATGGAAAGTAAAGCTGAAAATAATTCCACTTAATCAGAAATTACTCCTGATTGCAGAGCTAACAACAATGAATCAGCACCTTTTCAGCATAGTGATATAGCAACTGAGATACGACATACTTTAGAACTTAATTCTGGCGTAAATGATGAAAATCTCCCCTCAATAACAGCAACAAATAGAAACTACTTTGGTTATATCATAAATCGAACACACAAATCTTCAGAAATTAATTCTGACTCAGATATTGACCATCCAAAGACTAAAACCATCTCAAATGACAATATAGGTCTCCCTGTATCAACCCCCAAAAATTCTACATTAAATACAGATAACCGTACATTTGAAAGTCAAAAACTCTCACCAGAGCCGAAAAATGGACATTCGCTTGAAACGGCCAAAATCAGCGATAATAATAAAAATCTAGGTTGCGAAAGGAACTACAACATCAATTTCCCATCACTAAACCAAAACAACATATCAAACAAACCTCAACAGAATACTAACACCACAAAAAAACAACCATATGCCAATATCGCCAAAAATAATAGCATACTGCAGGTAAATGCAAACTGAAAATTTCTTAAAAGTAACACATCGTCAACTTATAAACAAAATCCGGACTCAGATACAGAAATTAATTCTGATCCAAACTACATGATGATTGATCTGATGGAACAATCTACTGATTACACAGATATGCAAAGTTATACTAGCCATGATGATGAAATATTCAACACGCAAAATTTTGATGAGGAGCAATATAGTGGCCTGACATACAGATTCAATCAGACTATACCTAACAACCTGCTCAAATCGCTAGCTTACTAAAGCAGTGATAAAAGTCTGATTCTGGCTGTCACTGACAGCAGATGCTCTCTCATTAAATTCCCTTTTGATGACCTATGTAACTTCATCAAGAATTCAAACATAGCAGATACAATCTACAAGATATCTAATCATCCAAATGATAGATATATCACCACAGAATTCACCAGCTGGGCGAGTAGAAATGTATTTAAAGACACACACAAAACCCTTAATAATCTATTCATTTGTTACATAGATTTAAAGCGGGCTAATGCCTTGTCTGGCAGAATCAAGAACTGCATATATGGCATAGATGAGAATAGACTACAAGAAATACTATCACCCTTTGGTAAGGTCAACAGATTCAAATACCTGCCACAAGACAAAGCTGGGTTAGATTTTTTCAAATATAGCCTCATTTGAACTACACCTGAAACAAGGCAGTAACCCAAGTGATATTCCAACAGTAGTTAAATGCATGGGACAACCAATGATCATAACTTTTTAGGCATAAGGCCTCAATGCTTCTACTGTGGTCTAAGAATACACCTTATCAGAGACTGTGTTGAAAGGTTCTGTGAACTATGTGGCATCAAAAAGAACAGATATCACAAATGCAGCCAGTAGATTAATTTCAATGCAACAAGTGTGGCTAATCAGACCAAACAATCACCCAACCAGACAACAGCAACAGAACAATTTAATCAAATGAATGAACAATTCAGAATTACTCAAAAACCACCCCAAAAAACCTATCAGAAATCACTTCAAACTTATTCAAACGCTCCAAAACAACAGAATAAAAATAACTACAATACAAACTCCAATCAAAACATAAATAAGCAAAATACCTCAAATAAAACTAATCATGAAACAGACAATAAACCTCCCACAAATACTTTCCAAAACAGGTCATTTGAAACAATCTGATCCTACTAAAATAACAAAAGCAATCTCTACTCCTAAACACAAGCATAGTCAAAACCCTGGTCTGTCTCATAACCAAAATCAGACAACACAATTAAATAAATACAATAGAGAAAAAACCAACAAACCCAGCCTAACAGATGAAGAAACAGAAATGGATACTTCAAAGCAAAACCCCCAAAATAAAAAAAAAGAAAATCTTCAGGAATACAGAAAGTTAGTTCAGAAGATGATACACAAATAAAGCATATACCAACAAATGCACAAAATCAAGATGCATCACACAACACAAACTCATATGGAAAAGTGCCAGCTGTGGAGAAAAAGCGTGGAGAAAAAGCGTAAAAAAGCAACAGCTGAAAACTACCTTCTCCACATAACAACAAAGATAAACCAGATTCTGAACAAAGACTATATCCTCCATTCTACCCCGATAACCTATTACAAGACTCACTGCCAATAAATATTGATATAATTCTTGAACCAGGAAAAAAATCAGATTGTGGTAGATAATAGTGCTACAATCAACCATATTTATGAAATGTAAGATTGTTGGCATGAATGTCAGGGGAATAAACTCCCTTTCCAGAATATATGCCATAAGGCATTGATTCAAAATCCACTCTTCACCCACATTTTATTCCTTGGTGAAACCAAGTTCCAATCAGAGTCCAGCTAGAAGATTTTGGAGGTGCTTGAAGGTCTTGGTTTCACAAAACTCACAATCAACTACACGGCTGCTGGTGGAATTGGCATAGTGATAAACAGCCAACAACCTCCAAACAAATTCAACATAATCTACCATGACAATAACATAATAGCAGCAAACATAAGCTATGGTAAAACAACATTTAATACAATGTACACATACACACCCAATGATCACTATACATACATCAGAATAGTAAATGTAATCAATATGACTACAGCCAACAACAACTGGCCAACCATCCTGCTAAGTGACTTTAACACCACATATAACAAGATGGTCTACAAATACCTTCCTCTTCTCAATTGAAGAATTATTAGTGGAGAGGGCTGCTTTCCTTCTGGAGCCTTCTCCTTCTATACCAGATCATGCCAATCTCTAATTGATCTCCTCTACACATTGGAATTGCACTATGACTTGGAGGCCTCACTCTGGCCATGTGGCTTTCTCAGACCATCTGGCCATGGTGGTTCTGATAGATGTGGAGAATGGACTAAACATCGGTCAGAATAAATCTTATCAGAATGATAACCAAATCCACCACCACAGAAGCAATACCTTCTGAGGTGTACATCCTATTCAACAAAATAAACATCTTATCACAACCTCCGGAAACAGCTTGGTTTGCTTTTGTGCAGATTCTCCAGATGGTTATCCAACAATACACTCAAAAATTGAGAGGTCCATCAACCCACATGAAGGACCTAGACAATATATACAAAAAATTAATCAATTATCCAAATCTTCCTGATGACATTGAAAGGGTACTCAGACTGAAGGCCCAATACAAATCCAAGCAGAATATCCTGGTGGAATATATTGGAGTTAAGAAGGCCAAGGTGTTCCTAACTGGACAATACTGTTGGACCAGAAGCTACCTAGCATGGGCACTGGGAATGAAAAAGAAACAGCCAACTCCATCACACTTAAACCTCAATGGAACCAACATTACAAGTCAACATATGCTTGATGTGATCAGACAGTATTTCAGGGCCAAGCTTGAATCATGCCCTCCACTTCAGGATGGTCTTAGGGATGACTGCGGTCCATCACAAGAGCATGGCATAACTGAACAAGACCTCAAAGCAAAACTTAATTCAATACCAGACAACATCACCCTGGGATGCATGCAATTTCCGAAATTCCAATTCTCCATCCCAATAATGATGGGAAATGATCAACCTCCTATCGAAAGATAGAATATATAAAGAATTTATACCCAATAGCACTTGTTCCATTCATGAAAAAGAACATGGACTCCACCTAAATATTCAACATACATAGAGATCTCTATGTCCCCTCTACTTATCAAAATAATAAAGGGAGCCATTAAGGACAAGATCCAACCCATTATCCTTAACCAGCTCGCTCCATCACAATATACAAAAAAGGATCATCTGCTTTGACAGCCAATGGTGAGACTTAAGATACTACTTGACCATATTAGGTCTCATAGGCAGTCAAGACCCTTGGCAGTTCAACTAGATATATCGGAAGCATTTGCTACAGTAAACTTAAGCATACTGCTACAATCTCTCTCAGATATAGACATTCCATCTGAGACAGTACAAATCATAGAAAATTTACTAATCAACAAATAGATACATATCTAGTCATAATCACTGAGGGATTCACCCCCACATTGTCCATTTCACAAGGCTCGCCTCTCAGTGCCCTGCTATTTGCGCTATATATAAATCCACTTCTCAGGAACATAGATTCTCTATTACCTGGAGTCTTCATTCCAGAATTGAAAAAATATATAAAAGTGATAGTGTAAATGGATGATGTACTTGTCATCCTTCCGTCCAAGAAATACCTACCACAACTATATCACATCATCAACTCCTTCTCTAACATCTCTGGCCTAAAAATCAACAACAGAAAATCATCTACCTGGTGTATCCTAACAGGAAAAAAAATAGCATCAAACTATCATGCTGACCCTCAAAAATTTCTGGGATTTCCAATATACAAATCTCAAACAGGCATGTTGAAAGAACTCCAAGATAACATAATTCAAGCAACTGAAAAAATAACAAAAACCCTGTCAGGAGTGTATCTCTCTCTACAGGGAAAAGTGGCTTTATTAACATGAAGGTAATGAGTAGAATCACCTACTATTTGTCTGTCATGTTCGCACCAAACTCCTTCATAAAAAAAATTAAGTCTTGAGTAGAATCGCCTACTATTTGCCTGTCTGTTCACACTAAACTCCTTCATAAAAAAAATTAAGACTATGTGCAAGGCTCTTCTGGAGGAATAAAACAATGGCATCACTATACGAAAAATGCAGTACCATCGCAAATTCAATGATATGTCACTACAAGCCATTCCAGCCATACTTATACAAAAGACACACACCCTCCTACAGAACCTAGGAATCAAATATGGCTACACACAAATATTAGTATCAATACAGCCAACAGATACACCACCTCCAAAAACAAATAGCTCATAATATACAGCACTATGTTGATATCACAATAGAACGGCTTAAAAAAAAATAAAATATCTGGGAAGCGCATCAGTTAATAAACCCAGAGCCACGCATCCAAAACCCAAAACTGGGCTTAACCAACCATAGGATAACCTCATTATTAAAATACTGGGCTCTGAAGCCCAAGTACCTTGATTTCGTAATCAAATTAAATCTTGAAGCTATGCCAACTCTATCCTTCCTTTGTCATAGACAGCATATCACAAAAGTAGATCCGATGTGCCCCAGATGTCATAGAGAAGAGGAGTCCTACAACCACATCATTACAACATGTAATGTTCTGGGAACAGTGAGACAATTACACTATAATCTCACTGCAAAAAAGCATCAAAACTAAACAATTCCCAATCATCAGATTATCAATTTTTATAACATATTCAATCTGGTTTGTGAGGTGTAAAATGACATACACAGAGCCTCATCTAGATCAAAATGCCTGTTTTACGAAAACAATGGAAAAGATTAAAAAATAGGGATCAACTATTGTCATCAAAATTTATTTTTGAAGAGACTTGGAAGCTATACAAACTTTCCAACCACTCAAATATGCATGGATAATCACATCAATTGTCAACATCGGACATTATATAACTTGAGTCTTTCAATTTCAATTGTTTAATAATTGTCTCAATCATTTTCATTCCTTTAATTATGTTGCTTTATACAAAATGTAACCTTTATTAGACTTAATAAAATTTGTTTTTAAAGTACATTGTACAAGCTTAAACCTGCATTTATATATGTAATATATGTGGGATTCGAACTCAGACTTTCACACAACCCACTACTCTCAGTGCCATCTCATATTGCTGACCCATCTGATCACACACATGGTGAAAAGATAAATAATCACCAATATATGTACTTCATGCTAAACCAGCAATCATCAGTTTGTCTAGATTACTATCCCCACACATATATATACATCAGTGCTCAGCTTTATATTAAGATAGCCAATCTTCATACTTTAATGGACAGGCTTCAAACTATTCCACCCCACAACTCTTCAGTCTTCCATTTCATTGAAAATCTGATGATGGAATGGTCATCCTACTCATCCTACTCATGTTGTATTAATCATTCTGACCCCTCATGTACAAGAAAGATTTTCAATGAAATGGAAGGCTGAAGAGTTGTGGGGTGAAGTATTTTGAAGCCTGTCCATTAAAGTATAAAGATTGGCTATCTAAATATAAAGCTGAGCACTGATTGTATATATGTGTGGGGATAGTAATCTAGACCAACTGATGATTGTTGGTTTAGCATGAATTACGTATATTGGTAATTATAAACTTTCTGTAAGTTAATCTAGCCTTCCGATATCAGTTGAAAAATATGAGGAAGGATGAAAAGCCACGCAAGAGAGTGAATTGGATTGTACTCATAAGGTTTCTTAAGATAATATTTAATTGCCTATCCAAAAGTTTGGTCTGAATATTTTTTTTATACTTCACTACTAGAAATATATAATCAATTTATTTAACTACCCATTAAATTTTAAATATTTAATATTTACTGTTACTACTTTGATATTAGTATTAGTATTATAATTTCAATTAAATAAGGTTTTAAAACATTAATCTTCATTTTGAAATGTTTGAACTATATTTTGAATTTTCCGATATTTTGTTAATAGTTCCCTCTTATGGCATTTTTTGCAAACTGTAATTTATAAATAAAAAAAAATACTTAAAAGATAATTTAATAACTGAAACACAGGCTTGTTATATACCTGTGGCTATATATATGTAATATAGGGTATATGAGCACAGACTTTCACATCACCCACCTCTCTCCACTCTATCTAATAACACTGATACACCTAAACACATATATGCTGAAAAGATAAATAATCACCAATATACGTATTTCATGCTAAACCAGCAATCATCAGTTGGTCCAGACTATCATCTTTACACACATATATAGTATAAGTGCTCAGATATATATTAAGATAGACTATCCTCATAGTTTAATGGACAGGCTTCAATCCACTCCACACTCCAACTCTTCAACCGTCCATCCAATTGAAAATCTGATGATGGAATGCTCAAAGGCCACCCTGAGGCCACGATTATTGTCACACCCATGTTGACCTAAGGTCAATCTGAACCCCACATGTACAGGACATATATTACATATATATAGCCACAGGTATATAACAAGCCTGAGTTTCAGTTATTACATTATAGAGATGTCTGCCCATCCTTGCATATGTATTAAATGGATTATGTCCTGTACATGTGGGGTTCAGATTGACCTTAGGTCAACATGAGTGTGACAATAATCTCGGCCTCAGCGTGGCCTTTGAGCATTCCATTATCAGATTTTCAATTGGATGGATGGTTGAAGAGTTGGAGTGTGGAGTGGATTGAAGCCTGTTCATTAAACTATGAGGATAGTCTATCTTAATATATATCTGAGCACTTATACTAGTATATGTGTGTAAAGATGATAGTCTGGACCAACTGATGATTGCTGGTTTAGCATGAAATACGTATATTGGTGATTATTTATCTTTTCAGAATATATGTGTTTAGGTGTATCAGTGTTTAAAGATAATTATAATTACAAAAAATGTCAGATGGAATCATTAAATAAATAAGCTTTGTAAACATGAAATATTAAAAACTATATACTGTATTGCATATACATTTTTAAAAATTAAAAATTTTTAGTAATAAAAAAATTAACTAATTACCAAGGAATAAACAATTAATTAATGAATCATAAATTAACATATAGAACCAATAATTAAAATATTTTTGTAACTTAAAAAATATATATGCATACATATGCATATACAAACAATCTCATCAAAATGTAAACAATAAAAATCTAACGCTAAACTAGTCAATAAAATAATCAAAATTACTCTGAATTATGTACTCAATCAAACTAGCCAAAGAAAATAAACTCTAAAACACAATGATTTCACTGCTACAAGCAGACTTCTCGGGTGTAAACATTTATAATTATGAAACAACTAACTTATTTAAAAGTTTTTTTAATATTAAGAGTGTATGGGATATACATGGAATTGTGGGTACTGTTTAGTATGAACAAGTTTATCTTATAGTCCTTTATACTCTAGAAGTCTGCTTGTAGCAGTGAAACCATTGGTAGTGTTTTAGAGTTTGTTTTCTTTGGCTTGTCTAGTTGAATAGTGAATTTGAGATAATTTTGATTATATGCATATATATATATTAAAAAATGCGTTTGCATATATATATATGTTTGCATACATATATATATATATATGTGTGTGTAGCTGCGGAAAGATGTTCCCAATTAACTGAAAGGTGATAAAACTTCTTGATTCCTCATTGAAGCCTTAAATAAATCGAACAAAACAACACATAAAATCCATTCTATATATTCTTGTTGTTTTTATTATCTCTTGATTCAGTCATCTGTTCAATTATACATACAATTATGACAAATAAAAAAAAAATTAAGACTCATTTCCTAAAAGCTGTAAAGTTATAAAACAAGGCAGTACAAAAAAAAACCTGATTACAGACTTAAGACTGCCAATCAATGATGAGCTTTTATTTAGCTACTGACAAACATAATATTTTTTTGATTACTGGCAACAACAATTATCATAAGTAAAAATATTTTACATTATTTGAATTACAATTTTATAAGGAACATAATAAAATTATTACTCATTTATGAACAAATATAATAACTTTTAAAATGGTTCTTCTTTTTTTAAATAATGACTATATGTCCTCAATTTTCTAACATTACTTTTATGACAATATAAAATATTTTATCATTTCTTCATATAAATTGAAATTGTAAAAATTTTATCTTGAACCAAATGAATAAAATCTTCAATACGCCATCTTTAATATTCAAAATTTACATATGTTATTTACTATACAAACTTAGCTTTAGTTGTGTAATTTTTTGTAGTTTATAACAAATTATTTTGTCTGCTGACTTTGTCTAAACAGTATTACTTTTATCATCACCTATATAATTTTTAATACAATAACACATAATAATAGCAAGATATAAACTGAATCTCTGTAACTGAGTGAAGTAAATCATTTTATCTATCAGAAATCCGCATCATTATTATATATGATGAACCAAAAGTAACCTTACTGTAATATTATTAATAACTTTCATATTTCATTAATTACTTTATAACTCATCTAATTAAACATTTAGAAATAAAATTGAAAAATATTATAGTAAAATAATTACAGGTATGACATTTTCAATTTTTTGCGTAACTCAATTATTGCAAAATTTTCATATATCGTTATTATTGTGATATATCAAAATGTGTTCTCTTTGAATGGTCATATTTACTGAGTATTATCAGATTAAAATATTTCTATAAAGCCTATATTATTTATTAAATAATTTATACTATTTGAAATATATTAGTAACACTGTATTTAAAATAATGGTTGCCTATAATTACCAATTTTATAAAAAACAAGGTTAATTTTAAAAAATCAAATCTTTTTCTCCTATTGTTAAATTAATTTCATTATTATGTGTTAATTAAAAAAAGTCACAGTATTTTTTAATAATGAATGAAAACTGTCTCCCTCCCTTCCTTTACCTTTTTTCTTTTAAATAACAAAGAAAAAAAAATTAATTACCAGCTAAAACTAAATAAAGCACATAATAACTTTATAAAGTTAGAAAAATTACTAGGTAAGTATGAATGTTGTATAAAGATATCAGTACAACATTCATACTTACCTAGTAATGGGACTTGGTATAATTCTAGGCTTAGACATTAAATGTATGCACATAATTTAAAAGCAGAATTATTATAATAAAAAAATCACTAAATAGGAGTCATTATTTTGAGATGATTTTGCATAGATATTTCATGTCTCAGTTCATGACACATTAATAGGTATTGTTATTAAAATATGCTTATTATTTACATTCTTTGATTGCATAATTGAATGCAGTGATAAATTGTGGACCTCAAGATCCATGGATCATAGCCACTTCTGATGCTGAAATTCTTATTAATTCCTATAAACCAGTGGCCTTCAACCTTTTCATACCTGCGGACCGGTAAAAATAAGGATAAGGTTTCATGGACCGGCAAAAATAAGGATAAGGTTTCACGGATAGGCAGAAGTCTATAATGTAAACTGCTTACCCTTAGATGAGCATAATTGTTATAACTGATCAAAACAACAATGTTAAAATATATAAGATGAAGTTCTATATATATGGAGTTTGTATAATAAAAACTTTTTTTTTTTTTAATTTT
>JAQFVV010006950.1:0-106950 GCA_028023455.1 Epiperipatus broadwayi | reverse complement strand
AAATATTAAAAGTTGAGGAAAGAAGTCAAGAAAGGCTAGAAAAGAAAATTTCATGAGTTTTCAGAAAATACAATCAAAGGTCTAAGAGATCAAATAGCTGAATCTATTGATCAATGTAAAATCAATACTGATAATTTAACCTTAGAAATTGAGGATTATAAATTAAAAGTTAATATTGAAATTGGTGATGTTAAGAACCAAGTTAGTAATCTTAATGAAGATATTAGAGATGTTAGAAATGCCATAGTTCAGAATAAAAGGAACCTAGAAGATGAAATTTATGAAGTAAAGAATAAGATAAATCATATTAGTGAAGAAGTTAGAAATATTAAAGAAGATGTAGTTCAGAATGGAAAAGAGATTCCTATAAAATCTATTAAAATAATTAATAGTAGGAATGAATTATATGAAAAAATACTGGAAAATTCCAAAGCGTATTTTAAAATAACTAAAGAAATGATAGGAATGTGTAAATCCTATGAGAAGTCAGCTGGAGAAAGAACTATAGACCAAATTAATAATTTTAAGAAATATTATGTTGATGATAAAAGATTTGGGAGATTTACGAAGATAAAATCAAAATCTTCAAAGCAAAAGTATTTAGCGTTGTTAGAGCATGAATTATTAAAAATTATAGATATCAGTGGTAATAAATTTAAGAATAAACTGCAAGAAGTGATATCTAAATGTATTATTAATGATAAAAATATTCATGTACAAGCTGATATTTTAAAAGAAATATTATTTAAAGGAATTAGGAACTTAATATCTAATGATGAAGTTATAAATGGAAAACTTAATTGGAATAAAAATTTAAGCAAGATAAAAATAAGACTTAAATATCCACAGCATGAGAAATTTATAACAGATTTTCTTGAGAATAATCTTAATAAAGGTAAGAAGATAGGAAAAGTTAAAGTGAGATTTAAGAAAGAAGAAAGAGAATTAAAGTTTAAATTTAAAGAGGAAGATATTTAATAATTAAGACAGGTAATTCTTAAAGAAGATGTGTATTTGATAATGTATTATGGCATTATATTATATTAGTATTTTTTTTTTTTTTTTTTGTAAAACAAACATAAGATATTTCCATGTTAGCAACCTACAAAGAAATCAATTTAAAAAATTTCTTAGTCTATATGAAGGTCCATATAGAATATCTTGTAAAGTAGGAGAGAATGCGTTTATGTTAACCACACCAGATGGGGAAAAGGGAACTTATAATGCCAGGAGCCTAATTCCATTTCCATCTGAGAAGTGAGTTGTAATTTCAAAATAATATGTATAAATATTTTAATGTCATGTTTAAATATAATGTTTGACATAAAGAAATAATTTATTATGTAATAAATTAGCATAGTGAATAAAGTTTTAGTTGAAGAAATTTACAAAATATGTAAATGATATTTTAAGAAGAAATAAGTTTTGTCATAATGACTAAGTAGAAATGGAATTAGCTATTGAAGTAAATATATTTTAAACAAAAAGTTAAATAATAGAGTTAAAGAGTATAAAACTCATATGTTTAAAGTATATATAATTAAATCTTATAAAAGATTAATTTGTATTAAGGTAGTGATCATGAAAGTGATCAATCTTAAAAGATGAAGTTAATCATTTTAAAAGAGAAATATATAGATTTGCTGAATAATAATCTATAAGATTGCTAATGAAACTAGCAATAAGTTGTAAATAAAATACATAGAGTAGTTTAAAATATAGTATTAACTATAGTAATATGTATTTTTAGTAGCTTATGTAAAGGTGTATTTAAAAGAATTTAAATACTTGATATTTGTAGAAATATTAGGGAAATGAAAGTAACCTAATTAAAAGATAAGGAAGAGAAGTGAAACTTAATCTATGAAGTAAAGAAGTCATTGTAGTTTATTTAAAAGTGTTTTCTTAGTGAAATTTGAGATGATATTTCAATGCTTTATGAAACTTTGTGATAAAGTAATGTGTTATGATATTTAAATGATAAGAAAGATAAAATTGATAAATGTGGATTGAAGATAATAAAGAATGGATGTTAAATTTAAAATTTTATCCGAAGGAGGGGAATATGTGCCCTTTTGTATGGGTCACCATTTAAGTTTTGTGCTAATCTAGTAGAAAATTTTAAATTTAAGAAGTATTTTAAAAGTGTGATGTTGATTTTGCTTGTGGTAATGTTACCATAAGTTTATCTAAGGCAATCTATGAGTATTTGATATGGGAATTGTGTTGATATTGGGAGACATTTAAAATTATGATGATTATGATGTAATACTGCATTAATAAATTTAATAACAAATGTTTAAAGCTAAAGTATTTAAAAGACAAGTTAAAATTAGACAAAGATATTTATTTAATTTAAAATATATGTTAAAAGTGAATAAAAATATTTTAAATTATAAGTATTTAAATTGAGATTAATATTTGATTTTGATCATATCAAATAATTATTTTAAAATCTGTTATAATATCTTATTTATTTAAATAAATATTTATTTTAAAAAAACAATTGTTAAGTTATTTTTAGACGACGGCAAGCGTTTCTTTTATTGTAAAAAGAACAGATGTTTGTTAAATTTACACACATGCGTGGAAGTTGTCTAATAAAGTTGCATAATTATTTTAAAAAAATCATGTTATAAATTTATAAATAATACGTGAGTTATCACGAGATAAAAATAAAGATATTAATGTAAAATATTAAATTTGATTTTAAAAATATTACTTTAAAAATATAACGTATTTAAAAAGATTTAGTTTATTTTAAATGATCTTATAAAAGTTAAAATTTAGGCCAAGTGAGAAAGAATATTTTAAAAAATGTTTGATAGATTTGAATAAACGATAAAATTATTTTTAAAATGTGATAATATTAAATATTAAATAAGTCATTATTTTATTTTTAATAGTGTGTTGATAAATATGTAAATAAGCAAAGTTTGATTATTTAAACGTACCAATCAGATGAGGAGTCTCTTCCACTATAAAAGCTGGATTCAATTGTTGAAGGGCTCTCTGTAATTAAATTTCTAAGTTAATCGTGCTATTGAGAAAATAGCCAAGTAAATTTATAAACGCTCTTAAAAATCAGTTTTAAAAATCATAAGAGTGTTATTGTATATAATTTTATAATTTTTAAATGATAAGTATGCAGTAGGAACTTAATAATTCCCTATTAGTCTTCTCAATATCGAAGCTCAATTTACGTACAAATAATCATGGAAACCTCACATATCGGAGAAATATATCAGAAACTTTATGCTAGAGAAATAACAGACGCTGGATTAGTACATAAAACTACGAGATGGAGAAAAGTAGTATTTTGGACTATAAATAGTTTTCAAAAGTTAAATTACTATTGTCTATTATTAATAGATATTTTAAAGAAATATAAATATTTCTGTAAAAGAAAGTATTTTGACAAATTATAAAAGTAAAATATGTATCTTAAGGAAAGATATAAGAAGCAGTAATAATTTTAAATAAATACTTGCCTTGTTAAGTCTTTATGCTTAAAAGACTAGATATTGATAATTTGAAAAGGCAAATATATTATAAGTATAAGTATTTTAAAAAATCGTAATATAATAAAATTATTTTATTGAAGTTATCTAAACGCTGGCCGTTATAGATGGAAAAATAGATTCTTACCTGGATATATTGTTTTAAAAAATGCGTAAATAATACATGGACGTCCAAGCCAAACCAAGTTAATTGAAAAATAATTAAATGACAATTTTATCAATTATAAACTAAGTTGAAATAATAACTTTCAAATAATAATTGATGAAGAATTGGATCCAAAGAACTTATAAACTATTTTTAATTTTATTTTGTTTTCTTGTGGGGAACTTATTTTTATTTTTTAAAAAAAAGAACGTTATCATTTTTATTATAAACTTTCAAGAAACACGTGATACAACGGAACAGGAAATAGTGTTTTATTGACTTTATACGTAGGATATTTGTTAGAACTTTTATGGTAGAACAAAAGTCATCGCTGGAATCCGTAATATAAATTTTTATTTTATTTATTTAACATAAAATTTAAAATATTATTAAACTATTAAAAAGTAGGTTAGGTACATTTATTAAATAGTAACTTAAAAATAATATAATAATTAATTACATAAATTTATTTTTATAATTAATATAACATGGAATATTTTAGTGAATGTTATGAGTATGAATGTGTATTATTTTTGTTTTCTGAAGCTGCAAATTCCGAAGACTACTGGATAGCAGAATGGACATTATTATTATTGTGGTAAAAACATTGTATAATAATTTTTGATGAATTTAATATGTTTTCTTTAGATCAACTAAATATTATGTTTTGTGGGATGAATGTGTAGATATTTTTAAGAAAAACATACATTATATTGGCAACGAACTTTATTAAAATATGCATAAGTTTTGATTTATAACATCAACATGATACAACATTACGTAAGAAGCTTAGAAATAATTATATGATTCTTTTATAAATAATTTTGATATTTTATTTATGTTTAGTATTAAAATGATTTTTTATTATTTATCTAAGTAATTATTTTTATTTTTTGCAAGTCAGAAAAGGATTTTAAAAGTCTATATTTTTTTTTATATTTTATTTTATTGGATAAGTTAAGTTACGTTATGGGTAGAAGCCTATATTTTGATTGAAGTTTATTAAGTATAGACGATGTAGTATAGGTAATTTGGATGATGAATATTTTATTTAAAGTTGATGTTTGTTTTTCCGGAAATTTAGATAAAGTTTAGAATATGTTTTATAGATAGAAATTATTAGAAAGGATTAAAATAACACATTAAGTAAAGTAATGATTTTTACACAGAAAAGAATCATAGAATTTATCTAAGGTAATGCTTTATGAATTTAGAATTGATAAATAGTTTAAATAATAATATTTGAACAATAAAGATATGTAATGCATATTTGATAAAACGTATAACAGGAATTACATTAAGTAAAGTATAAGTACAGTCAATTATTTGTTTTTACATTACAAAGATACATTAATTTTATAAAGCTATTAAGCAATGCTAATAATAAAGTAGATATATGATGATACATTATAAATGGTAATACTTAATTAATGTAATTATTTAATAGGTAGAGCTACATTATGTACACATGCTACATAAATAGTCTTGACATATATTGTTATTTGTAGTAATTAAAGTACACTATTTATTTATAAATCTAAATTTTTGAAAAACACACTGTAATATTATTAATATGGCATTTGAAAGAATGTATAATTGCTTATGAAGTACATGATTTAGTAACAGTGTAAACAGATTGGTATTATGTAATTTCTTACTTAATTCAGTTTATGATTTATTTTCTTAAGTTCTAAAACTGTAAATAGTGTAAATAAAATTTTATTTGAAGTTATTGTAAATAAATTTGTTAATTTGTTTTAAAAGTGTGTCGAGTTTCATTATTTTTTCACCACAGCATTTTGACATCAGATGATTTGAAATAAACATAATATTTGCACAAAATGAATTTGTTATTATTACTTAGAATTGAATACCATATTTGCTTAACATTATTTTATAAGAATTGATTGACATGAACATAAATATTACAATGGTCATAAGATGATTATAATGCACATTATAAGAATACAATATTGTTTATTGCCACAGATTATTAAGTATAAGATTTTGATCTATTTTAAAATGAAGATACCATATGAAATAAAAGATATACATATAATTGTTTATTCATTTAATGATTGATTATATAATAGAAATAGATGAGATTAAATTACACTTTAAGATTAGTATTATTTATTATTATTATTAAAATAAGTTAGGTGTATTTAAGTTTGATATAAAATCCCACATCATACTTATTTACATAATTTATTATTATTTCAAAACAACTTAGAAGAACCTGAGATTATTTAATTATATTTTGAATTAAAAGTTAGGAATTATTTTAGTATTATTGAAGATAATTTATTTCATTTAAAAGTCATAAGAATGCTATAGATGTAGTGGTAAGATGATAAGGTAGTGGTAGTATTCTTATGCCATTGAGACAGTATCTTGGGAGATATTGACTTAGTGTAAATCTGCTTATTACTTTGTAACTTTACTTCGCAGTCTCATAATTTTATAAATACTTATTTAATTAGTATAATCTAGAACTATATTGATTTTGATGATTGATAATAAATTTAATTAAGATATGATAATATAAAAGTATATTAAAGATAGATATGCAAATTTTAATTAAGCATAATAATGTAACTGAGCTAGTTGTATTTTAAACTATTTTATATATCAAGAAGTAAGGGTACAATATATATGGAGTTTGTATAATAAAAACTTTTTTTTTTTTTTAATTTTGAATTTTTTTAGAAAAGTAATAAAAAATTTAATTCTACCCTCCACCCCCACCCCATAAACATCTGTGATAACTAGAAAAACAAATTAATTTATGTATGATTGATTAGATTTTGTTTTTGTTCTGTTTCTTTTTTTTTAATTGGGTAAAAATGAGATGAAAAAATAAATAAAAATTGTTTATATTAATTAAAAGTTTAAACTCTTATTATTACAAACTTTCCTGTCAGTCTACCGTGGACCGGTAAAAAACTTCCGTGGCCCAGGGTTGAAGACCACTGCTATAAACCAATCCTTAATTTTTTTACTGATTTGTTTTAATGCATACTTTATTTATTAATGATTATTTCGGATATATTGACTTCATTTTACAATTTAAAAAAGCTTTTCTTATTTAAAAAAAAAAAAGGTAAGATCTACCACTGCAATTACAAAATCAAAATTCCACAAGTTTTTTATAATTATTGGTCAATTTTTAAAAAACATTTATTATTTCATAAGATTCAAATTTGTTAATTTTATAATATATAAAGTGTTTAATATTACTATGGTAGTTCTTAAAGTTAATATAATTTCAAATTAAATATTACAGAACCAAAATAAATAATAAAATTATTTGCTAGCAAATCACAATTAAAAATATTATTTCATTAAGTTTTAAGAACACATTTAAACTAAAATAAAATATCACTCCCTGACATTTAGTGGAACTCTAAGGTACTATTGAGAGGTACTTTGACTATTGTTTCTAGTCTCCAACTAATGAACATATATAGTAGCCATCATTCATATTCAATTTTGATTTGTTTTCCCATAGATGTGTCTTAGAATTTCATAAGCCTTTCTTAACACACTAAAAATTTTCAGCATGAATGAATACAACAGATCTTAATATGAGATCATAATTTTCTTGATGCCACTACCTAATATGTTTCTGCATTAATCAGATAAATGAATTTCATCTCATGCTTTAAACCAACTTTCTTCCTATATTTAATCCAACTTTTTAATTATCTTGACCATTTTTTTGCAAATATAGACATCACTGCTACTAGTCAAAATTGGTTCAACATTTTCTGGATTTTGTATATTTAAAAAATATCCATTTTTACCCCTTCTTAGTAAATGTTTGCTTTACATGAAATAAAATACCTATTTAAAAAGAAATCATTTATTTAGATCAGAAACCAAAACACATCAATTATGATTTTCTATAAATATTGCTTTACATTTTTATAATTTTTCATGTATACATGTGTATAAATGAGTGCATAAAATACTCTATAAAAAACATCAAAATAAGGATCTATAAAAGTGAGCACATCCATATGATAAGTGGATTATAACATAAAACATTATATTTATAAATAGTAGATATAACACATTAAAAATGTGAATAAACATTAAACAAAAAATATTTGTACTATTTGAAAATACTAATATAAAGCAATAAGTTAAAGGCTTTGAACATTCCATCATTGGTTTTTCAATGAAATGTATGTTTGAACTGTTGGAAGGGTGAGAAGATTGAAGCCTGTCCATTAAAGTTTAAGGAATTGCTATCTTAATATAAGCCGAGCACTGATTGTATATATGTGTGGGAGATTATGATCTGGCCCAACTGATGAATGCTGGTTCTGCATGAAATGCACAGATAGTGGGGATCATTATCTTTTTCACATGCGTGTGATCATGTGTATCAGTTGTATGAGGTGGAGTGGAAAATGAATATAGACTGAAAATCCAAAGTTCAAATCCCTATATTTAACTCATTTTTTAAATATTTTTTATACAAGAATAAACAATATTCTTCTATATAATTCTAGTATAAATATAAAGTTTTTAATTCAATTACATGAGATAAAATAATTCAAACTTTCTCTTCATCACACAAAATTATAAATAAATAGATTTGTTAATTATTCAATTAAAATTTCAAAATATGGAATTTAATAATATATATATTTAAAAGAATTTTTTTCTGATAAAGTTAATGAGACCTAAATGACTTGATATATATATATTGTGACTTTAATATGAAGTTTTTGTTTATTTTCTTATCAAGAATATAATTCATTTTGAAATCATATATGTAAAACAGGGGTCCCCAACCCTATGCCCGTGAGCACCATGGCGCCCGCAGACCATTTTATGTGTGCCCGCCGCAATCCGAACACGATAAAAAATTATTTATCTGATACAAATAAATTTAATTTTTGAATTTTTTTTATGAATTATTGTATTATATTGTAATCAAATTGTAGGGCATACTATACTTTTACAGCATAAAAATATAAACGTCAATTATATGTTAAAATTTAATTTTTGAAATAAATATTTTTTTGTACATTATGTGTATTATTAACAATATCCAACTATAAATTTACGTGTGATGTGATGTGATGAACTGTGGCTTCTCCGTAAACGAAGCCAAGAATATCTGAGCAATTATGTCCAGATAAAAAATGGTGCCCGCCACCTAGCTGAAAAAATAAATGGTGCCCGCCACCTGGACGGTATTATGGAATGTGCTCTTAAGTGCAAAAAGATTGGGGACCCCTGATGTAAAACATGTGACTAAATAAGTTATCATCTTCTCACATGATTTCACTAATAATTATTATTGACATTTATAACAAAATTAATCATTGTAATTTTTTCTTCCCTTCTCCCTTCATTTTTTTTAGCTTAACCATCTTCAAAGATTTAAGTTAAATAGTATTGGGCTGTCATGTGCTTTTCAGACTATCATTCATCTCCTTACATTAATTATAACAAAGTGATAACATTTAAAAATCAATAAACATTTCATTATTATTCTTCAATTTAACATATGCTGATACGAGTGATTCTGTTCACTGTATTTCAGAAACAGCTATTTTAAACTTGAATAATCAGTGGATTTTAGATACAAGTGCTATTACATCCATAACCAATGCTGTTCCTATACACATTCCCAAAGCTAGTTACAGACCTATATTCTGATAAGCTAAAACATAATGCACCTCATATCCAGTAGCCATCTTGTATTCTTTTTTTTTTTTACAATCAAGCTAATAAATTTAAATACATCTTAATATTTTGAATTCAAATCAACATGCTTGCATCATTACCCAAATATGACACTAAGCTAATAAATATATATTTTACTGTTCTCCATTTAATAATAAATTACTTCATGTTGTTGGTGTTATTATTTTCACTTCAGAACCAATTTTCTGTAAGCTTGAATATTCTTCAGTTTATAATAGGTGGCCCTGAAGCAGAATGAAAAGAATTGCTTCTAACAGCATACATTATATGTAAAACAAGTATATTCGTGAGGTAAACAGTGAGGATTCCTGACATAACATGGTCAGGGGTTTGGGGAGGGGTTCCTGACAGAGATATTTTAAGTGCTGGCTCTGGCTAGGCATTCATCATAAAGCTTGTAGAGGAATTGGCAAGCCTCACTGTTTATAACTTACAAGCTTAAGAGATAGGGTCATGTGATCTATGAATTGATCTATGACTCTTATTTGGAATATTCATGAGGTGTTTCCTGGTTTATACTATTTAAATAAATAGCTTAAAAGTGTCTATGGTTATCATTTTGAAAATCTTAAAATATATATTTCCTGAACTAATGTCAGATCAATATACATATATAAGCATATTGCTTTAGATTCAAAACATTAAGATGTTTCTGAATTTTAAGTTATTGGCTGGATAGCAAAATAAAGTGGCCATGAATGTGAAGTACATCAGATTTAAATTCCTTGGTGATGAAGATCTTAAACAAGAAAGTCTTGAGATATAAATATAAGAGGTCGATCATTTAGTAAGTGGTGATTCTATAATAGATGATTCTGGAATAGAGAGAAAAGAACTGTCTTAATAGATATGTAAAAATATTTTAAAATTATTTATAGTAATTAATACACACATTTTGCTATACCACAATCTAGGATTTGTTTGGTTAGATGAAGCTTAGAAGTTTTCCATTTAAGGGCAGAATTAAGATTTTTTTATTTTAAGTAATTGACTCACAAGCAATCCAGAATGGATATCTAACTATTACTAGCTAAAGAGTAATGTTCCTTGATTGTTGGTCAACCACCACTGATTACAATTAAAAAAAAATACAAGTGTAAAATAATTCAATCTTGACTACTTGTGAGAATAGGGTAATGTTCCTATGCTTCCTTTTTTTTTAAATTAATAAAAAGAGTTCCTGAATCCATTACACATAAACAAAATGTGGGTGCAATGTATAACTGATTGCTAGATGATACGTTATTGGATTAGAAAAGAAAATAATAATTGAAGAATCTATTTACTGTTATGCGTTTAAAATGTATAAGAACAAAAATAATATTTTACAAAAAAAAAAAAAAATTCAAGTAGCAAATTGTAATGAATATAAATAAATACATATTTCAATTTGTCATGAAAAAAACGCAGACAGTAACTATTTATAAATGCACAAAACTTTTCTTGAAATTAAAAATTGCTAATGAAGAAAATATAAAAATGCATTTATTTTTTATTTAACATATATATAAACAGAACTAGAATTGAAATAAATTATGAATTTATTCTTAGTTTATTTTAATTAAAGTTCTGTTTAATGCATCATTAATAAGAACTATAAATAATAAACAACAACAGGGTCAAAGCTTCATTTTGTAATCAATGGGAATGTTTGTAAACAATAAAATAAGAGGAATTCACAAGATGAAATTCCATCAATCTTACTGAAGCAAAGATAAACAAAATTCTCTTTATGCAACAAATGATCAAAAAAATCAAGGGCAATTTAATTCAATCATTCCCAACATGGGGCACACAACTCACAATGAGCTATTTGATTTTTAGAGGGGGTTATTTTAAAATGAATTATTAATAGTGATTTTTTTAAAAATGTTTTTGAGTTAAAAGTGAATTTGAAAGCCCACTAGTTATTCTTATATCTTATTATTCATAAATTAAGCTAAGAATATTTTTTCCATCTTCTCGGTGTCTTTTCTGTTTAGATAACCTTCTCTTACTTCTCCATTGTTACTTGGATGATTTGAAATTTCCATTGTATTTCGACTGTTCTTTTGTTAATGACCTTTTAGGTTTCCTTCACGTGAATAGTTCACTTTTTGAATAATAAAAATTCCGATGTCCCCTCCTCCATGACATATAATTCTTAGCAAAAATAGAATTATATGTCATGGAGGAGGGAACATCGGAATTTTAGAGATACTTATGTGGGGTGTGGCCAAAAAAAGGTTGGGAATCACTGATTTAATTTGGAAAAAATTCTGATAAATTGATTTTTATTTCTGGCATATACAAGGGAATGAATAATAAAATTGTGAATATGTAATTAAAAAGTATAATAATCTTTTCCGGATATTAAAATAATAATTTTCAATCAGTTATTAATAAAACAACTAAGTGCCCCCCCCCCCCACATACACACACACACACAGTACGCACATTTATACGTTTTTCTAAGTGGGTATTTTTTTAAAAAAATTCGAGTAAAAAATTATATTTATTTAAAATAAAAAAACTTAAATGTTTAATTTTAATTTCAAATATTAATGGCAATTACAGTATAAGAATTAATATTTACAGGTAGAAGTAATGCCTATGCCTTAAAGAAAAGAAAATATATTGTGTCAATCAATCAAATGAAAATATAAAATTTATCTTTATTATTGTATTTACAACCCACATGTTAATAAAATGTGATTTTCTGAAAATTAATCTTTAAACATTTCTTATCAGAAATATTTAGAACTCATTGCATTTAAATATTATATTTTACAAATTATTTCACTTAATTCTAATTCTAGATAAAATAATTATTCAATATAATAAAAAAAAATATTTCTATGCATTGTAAATTGCATTTAAATATTATATTTTACAAATTATTTCACTTAATTCTAATTCTAGATAAAATAATTATTCAATATAATAAAAAAAATATTTCTATGCATTGTAAATTATTTCTATGCATGGTGCAAGATTAAACTTTAAAAATACATGACATTTATTGTTATCACTTAGCTCTTCTGTGAAGCAATAAACATTTCATGGAATTCAATTTGACATTTCATTCTAAATTATTATTTCTCAAAACAATGAATTCATATGATGAATTTCCATCATTTTCTTAAATGAATCAAGATATGAAAAATTATTTTTATATTGCAATCCATGCTCAATATTATAAATCTTGATGATTCTTTTATTCTCTTCTGAATTCTTTTTCTAAAAGTATAATTTTAGTCAAGCATTGGTGGTCGAGAGGTCAGTGACATCTGCTTTACAATCAGTTGTCCCGGGTTAGAGGGTATTTCCGGCTGATGCTATGACACGTGAAAAAGAAAGTATAATTTTAATTCATAATTTATAAATTCAACTTGAGTATTATGCTAGGAAAATTTTTATTTTATTCTGATCTTCAGATTTTCGAAAATATGAAAGCATTTTCCACTTCTCAAACCAAAATATGATGTTCAGTCTTTAAAACCATCTAATAATCAATTATCTCAACATTTTTTCTCTGATGAAGATGTAACATTGCTTCATCCTCAATATATATATATAAAATATTTAATCTTAACTATTTTAAATGTTTTTTGTGCTTTAGCACATAGATGGTTATGTTACAGTTCTGTTGGCCACTTCTGTGTCCAAATTTCTCATGAACTCCCAAACAATAAAACATTCACTTGTTATTTTATTATTCTTATTTCATAGATGCTAAGACTGACTAAAAGAGATATGTGCACAAATTCCATTATTTAAATAAATACTTTTAACATATGAATCATACTATCATACTTAATCAAAGCAATTAAAATCATTTGTTTATATGCATACATTAATAAATAAGATTATCAAAACACAGTCAATAATTAAAAGGGCCATGAAAGACAACATTTTTTCAAGAAAATTAAAACAATTATAATCACTTTTGTGCACATAGGCAAGGCTTATAATGTGCATGATAAATCAAAGCTAACATGTAATTTATACTAGTATATCAAACCACATTGCTTTCAATGGAATGCTATTTGAACGATTATATTTGGCTGTTTTGTTTATTTGGTTGTTTTTTTTTTAACCTAAAAAATTGAAATGAAGAATCATTTCAAATAAAACTAGTATTTTAAAAATTACTAACTAAAATTATTATATTTTAACCTATTATAAAATATTGTTTTTGTAAGTTTCAATTTTTCCCCCCAAATTTTTCTAGATTTAAGGACAGCAGAAGACCAATTCTTGTGAGGAAGATGGATGATTCTAAAAAAAAAAACAACCTCATTGTAGTGTGGTTATATGATGGCCAAGATTGTTTGATAACATTTAAATAACTTCTCAGTTGCCTTTTGTTTTTTCAGAGCAATAGTTAATTAACTCCATAGTATTATCAGTTTCCATTCAATTTTAAATTTATCAATGAAAATTGAGAAAAAATAAAATATAGTAATAGTAATCATAATATAAATCTATAAACTATAATTCACTGATCACCTCAGAAGCTGAACTTAAATACATGTTAAAATAAGAGAATATTTAATTTTTTTTATTAAATTAGTAGCAGAAAAAATAGCTAAATAATATATATATATTTAAAAAAAGATGTGGGGAATTAAAGGAAAGAATACCCTGTCTTATCAATCAAAAATTAGTTAATTCTTTCTGAAGACAGTTTTTCATCAGTTAAAATTCTCCTGAATAATCTTTTAATTAATGAAATAAATATATATTAAAAGAACTGTAAACAAATAGTTCAGAGAATCTTTTTTTACTTTAACTTTAGAATAAAATATTTCCTGACAATCAGAACATATTGAAATTCACAAACAATAAAATGAATAAACTCTCTAGATTGTTGTTAAAAAATAAAAACTGCTATCATTGATGCTTTACCAAAGTCATGTATTTGTTTAGTTTGGTACTTACATGCTAGTCCTGCAACATAGGAGAGATAGTACACCTTTTCACATATGTGATAAGTCTAACCTTGTGATCCTATAAAATAAACCCTGCAATCTCATACAATAATGTGATAAATTTACAATTGTCCAGATTTCATTTGGACAAGTTCTTCTCAAAGTGTTTTTTACTTCAGTGCCGATTTATTTTTCCAATTTTCTGATTAATACTACAATTTTTTTTTAAACAGCAGAAAATGTAAACATTTGGAGTTTACCCACTACTCAGAACAATGCAGTCGAGTACATCCACATTTCAGACAAGCAATAGCATTATAATGTTTGAGAATGTAATAATAAAATAGGCCTTCATAAGGAAACGTGGTTGGAAGGTTCAAGAATTCCATTTTTGATGGTGATCCAATTTATTTATAGCTGGGCTCACAAATTAACATCCATAGAATGGGGGAAAAAACAGAGCTTGGTTTAGCAGAGAAAAATGTAAAATTGAAGGCCCTAACAAAATCGTTGAAATTGACAAGAGCCTTTTACACAAAAAGAAAGAAAAAAACCCAGATGAATTCTTCCGGAACAGGAAGACTGATGAGTGCTTCATCATGAGAATTCATGGTAGAACAGCAGCAACTATGATAGAAGCCATCAAACGAGATGTGGAAGAGAATCGACAATTTATTCGGAATGTAGGAAAACCTTCAAAACTGCTGAATTACAAGCTGCTGGTTACCATTTTTGTGTGAATCAAACTGAACAGCATCAAAAATATTAATCCACCACATTGAAGAAATAATAATGGTAGTAATTTAAATTTTTTTTTGGTCTTGAAAAAAATACATTTACTAATTATTAAATTTCTGGTAAAGATCCTGTGTGTTATTTGCACAATCATATGTTAAATAAGTCTCCATTTTGGGGGAAATAAAAAATGTTACTTTTAATCTCCATTTTGAAACAAAATTTTATCCATTTAAAATAAAGTAGAACAAACTAATTGATTGTTTCATCATGACAATTCCTGTTATATATTACACGGTAAGAACTGCATGTGTATATTTTAAGCGTTTTGTAATTTAATGATTGTTTTGTCCACATTTAAAGTAAAGTTATATACCAAATGTCTAAATGATAAAGATGTACCGGAAGATTGGAAGAATGCAGTAATAATATTAATATTTAAAAAAGGTGATAAAGAAGATATTAGAAATTACAGACCTATCAGCCTTTTATCAGTTTTATATCAAATTTTTACCAAGATAATTACAACTCGTCTACAGAGAACTTTGGATTTCCACCAACCAAGAGAGCAAGCCAGATTTAAAAGTGGTTTTAGTACAATAGATCATATCCAGGTATTGAGAGAAGTCATAGAAAGGACAAACGAATATGAGTTATCATTATGTCTTGGATTTGTAGATTATGAAAAGGCATTTGACTATAAACATTTCTTCAGTGATTAAAGCATTGGATCATCAAGGTATAGATCCAGGATATTGTCATATTTTAAAGAATATTTATAAAAATGCAACAGCAACAATTAGATTACATAATGATACTGGAAAAATCAACATTGAGAAAGGTGTAAGACAAGGTGACTCCATATCTCCAAAACTCTTTACAGCAGTGCTGCAAGAAGTATTTTGTGGATTAAAATGGGAAACTAAAGGAGTGAAAGTAAATGGAGAGTATTTAAGTCATTTAGATTTCGCAGATGATGGAGTTGTTTTTCCAAATAATGCTTCAGAGCTGCAGGAAATGTTGCAGGAGTTAGCAGATGAAAGTAGAAAAGTAGGACTAAAGATAAATGTTAAAAAGACTAAAGTAATGTTTAATCGATTTGCTCAACATATGAAAATAAAGATTGATTATGAAGAATTAGAAGAAGTTAACAGTTACAAATACCTTGGTCAGATTATTAATACAGATGGAAACATAATGGAGGAAATTAATCATAGAATTAAACTTGGTTGGAGTGCTTTTGGTAGAAATAACTTGATACTAAAAGGAAATATGCCTATGTGTTTGAAAAGGATGGTTTTTAACAAATGTGTTTTACCAGTTCTTACTTATGGATCTGAGACTTGGACACTTAATAGAAGAGCAATACAGAGACTTCAGACCACTCAAAGGAGTTTGGAGAGATGTATGTTGGGAGTAACAAGAAGAGGTCGAAAACGCAATGTATGGGTAAGACAACAAACAGGTGTTACTGACCTTATTGAAAAAATTAAAAGATTGAAATGGAGTTGGGCTGGACATATTGCTAGAAGAGATGATAATAGATGGACAATTGAAATTTTAAACTGGATTCCAAGAGATTGTAAAAGACCCAGAAAGAGACCACATGTGAGATGGATGGATGAAATAAGAAAATGCGCAGGGGTGTTGTGGAGAAGAGAAGCTAAAGATCGGAGAAGATGGATTAAACTTGGAGAGACCTTCATCCTGCAGTGGATTGATAATGGTTGATGATGATGATAATGAATATTTGGGAATTGCATAAAACATTTTCACGTTCATTTTTGTGTAAAATTCATATTTTTAGTATTGTTAAAAATGTACTTTTTCAGATTTATTTTTGTGTGAAATTCATATTTTTAGTATTGTTAAAAATGTACTTTTTCAGATTTATTTTTGTGTGAAATTCATATTTTTAGTATTGTTAGATTTAGTCTGGTGCACTAGAATTGCTACACCTTTTGACATATGTATTCAGACTGCCGATAACTTTAAAAATCTTGCAAAAATAGACTGTACATGTGGTATGTTTTGATGAATTTATCATTTTAAGTTTGTACAAGATCCAAGTGTACACATTACTTGGTCCCATCACAAGATTAGAAAGTTATCAGCGGATATGAATGTGAAAAGACTTGGCAGGTCTAATATATAGCAGGTCTAATACATAAGTGCTTTTAGTTTTTATAATTATTCATAAAAGATACAATTTCAGCTTGTCTTCTCCATTTAACTGTATACAAAGATAAGTAATAGTATATTTATAATTTATCTTGCATGAGAGTGAGGTAGTAAAAATTACTCTACAGAAGTAACAAGTCTCAAGAGAAATAAATATTGAATATAGATGGTCCTAGAAATTGGTATGTGAATATAATTTTCAATGTATATTTCCAAAATTGTTGTGACACAAAGAATTCTACTAACATTGCTTACACCTATAGCAATAGCCAAAAGCAGTTTTTCTAAAACAAAATTTTAGTTATTTATGAATAGCAATGGCCTAATATCAATAATAATCTACCAATAATTTCTACAGAAAAGCATATACATGTAAAACAATACATTATGGAGAAGTTAATCAGGATATTTTACAGAAACAAAGGACCTGAAGAATAAATGAATGAACTGCATTATGATTTTTAGTTGTTGTTCTTAAGTGTAAATATAGGTGATTTGAATTCAGATTTTTCAAACACCCTTCAACTATCCACACTATCTCATACAACTGATACACATGACCATACACATGTAAAAAAGATAAACAATCACCAAGATATATATTTCTTGCTAAACCAGCACTCATCAGTTGGTCTAAATTATTATTATATTTTTGCTCATTAATCTAATTTTTTTATTTTGGTACTTTCTGTTTGGAGGGGGGGGAGATAAATTTTTATGTTTTGATTTATGTTTCACATTTATTCCACCTACAATTTTGACATGCAATACCTTAATGATTATCACTAATCATTTATTAAGTTATCCCTGGTCCAGATGCAAACTTCAAACTTCAGTTAAAAATTAATATATCTGCATTGTTATTTTAAATTAAATACATACACACATGGAGTAATGCAATTTTTTTTCTATGTATACCATCTTTTTTACATGTGCTTAGTGGAGGTCATTTTAAGTACATCTATAAAAAATATAACACGAAAAAAGAGAAATGAAGTTGAATTAATGGAAAAAAAAAACAGATATATTAACTTTTGTGGTTTAAAGTTTATATATGAGTTAGGGATAATCTTTAGTTTAATATATGATTAGTAATAATCATTAATGTACTTGTCTGGAGTGGTTTATGTCAAAGTTGTGGGTGAAATAAGCTTGTTACTTATAATACTGAACATATGATGAAGATATATGTGAGATATTGTAACCTGGTCCAACTGATGACTGCTAGTTCAGCTTAAAATTCATCTAGGGCAGGGGTGGGCAATTGTTTTGGCTCAGGGGTCATTCTGTGGAAGCAGAGGGCCACACCTTTTTTCCATGAAACAATAAACACACTGCTTTATTCCCTATATTACCAAAGAAATATTTGTTTGGCCATTCTTCATTAAATACATGACACTCATCATTGATTTTATGTTTTTTTGGAGAGTTCATGGTTTCACTAAAGTTGGAAATTTATATATTTAGTGTTGCAAAGACAAAATTGAAACTAACCAGATCAACTGGAAAAGCAATGCACATCGTATCTACACTGCGCATGTGTGTTGACATGGCCATCCTAATGGAAATATAAGACGAATCTTCGGTCGCACATGGGAAGGAAATCTTGATTCAATACAGATTTTTCTGACTGTCTTGATGGGCTGCAGAAAAAACTCTTAGTGGGCAGCATGTGGCCCATGAGCCGCTATTTTTCCCACCCCTTATCTAGGGGATCACTTGTCCTTTAAATTCTTTATTCATATGTTTCAAGAATATATGGAATGGAAGTTATCAAATACATCTATAAAATGTTTTTAAAATAAATAATACATATTTTTTTTCCTATTATATTCATTACTTGGTTCAACAGACTATTTTAAATAAGTAGGCAAAAGAGCTTTTTTTTAATGAATAGTCCACTTCAGTGCAAAGACCTTTCCAACAGTCACCTATAGAGAAATAATAAAGAAGACAGTACCCAGCAGGCTTGCCAATTTCCAGGTGGTAAACACTCTTTAATCCTAGTATTATTCTATAATTAAGATAAATGTTGGATGTTTATCTACATTATCTATGAACCAGTTATCTGAGAGCAAAGGTTCTAATACTTTTGAAAAGAATTTTATTTGGCTTGGAATCTAATTTCAAAATTTAAGCTATCTCTGCAACATAAGGCCTTTTTAAATAAATAAAAATAGTCTTTATAATAATTTTAAAATACATAGCTTTTAATGTTTGCCCCAAGCGCCATTTGCCAGATTAAATGAATTAGTTAATAATGTATCTTACCTACCTATCTCCCATATTTTGAAGCACTAATAGTTTTTAAAATGCAAATACAAAAATTATTAAACAATTATTTATTTTAATAAGTTTGGATATCATTTGTAAATATGTTATGTTAAATTTATTTTTAATAACAATCTAAAATTATCTTAAATGTATACTTAATTTTAAAACAATAAAGAATCTTTATACTGTAGCAATATTAATTAATTAGTACCCCCCGCGCCTTCATTAACTGTAAATATTTTTATTTTTAAATCATGCATCAATTATAACACTTAGATTATGGCTCAGTCTTCAATTAGTTTTTTAAGACAAGAATTTAGTGAATGTTGATATTGCTTTATTTATTTTTCAAATGTCTGTATATAGAATTTATTTCCTGAAGTGATTGTGTTTTTTTAAAGTCTGTCTGTCCAAGATAAAATATAAAATGAACTGTAACACATAATAAGATAAAGTCTAGCAGTTATAAAAAATTAATAAAGGTAGCTTAAATTTCAAATTATATTAAGTAGGACTATAAGTTTTTATGCACTACTCATGTTCTGTTTTTATATATTTGGCATAAAAGCATAAATTCGACAAAAGCAAATAAATCAAATACCAATATCATTACTTTTTTTTTAAAAAAAAAAAAGTTAATCATATTTTCAAAATCATTTTTTAAAAAAAAATCAGTTTACTGACAATGACTTCCTTTTAAAATACCACACACTTAGCTTTTTTTATTTGAGTATATCAATTTTGCAACTAGAAGAGCTTCTAAAAATCCATCACTTCTTACTCTAATTTAAACTCTCTCCAAATTCAATTAACTTTAATTTTTCATTTGTTTTGCTTGACTGACTGACATATTCTTTTTATTGCTGCCGTTTCATTAAGTTTCAATGTTCCATTTGATTGAAAACAAATTTGTGCTACTTAACCATTCTCATCAGATGCCTTTTCTATTGCAAATAATTGAAACTCAGAAAAAAGAGAAATGAGAAAATCACTATTAAAAAAAATAAAAAACTATTTTTTTTTTAAATTACTTTTAAAGAAAATAAATACGGTACCGACTCAAAATTCTAACATGCTATTTTCAAAAAGTTAATAAACTTAGGAAGAAAAAAACCCAAAAAGTCCAAATACCCATTATATACAATTTGAAAAAGCAAGCAATATTCTGTCTACATCTCATCAAATAGATTCCTATATATAAAAATCCATACAAACACACATAAAAAATATCCAATAAATACAAAGGTATAAAAAAACTCAAAATACAAGATATTGTACAAATATTAACAATTCAATATTACCGGGCATGCCAGCAATGAAATAAAATAACACAAACACTTTTATATCTCAACAAGTTTATTTATCTGTGCTGGGGAATATTAATAATAAGAGCGATAATAATAGTTATCCCTTAACTTAGGATAGAATTACTGACACGTTTGAGTGTGGGAATACTCCATTCTCACACAGTGCAAAAGAGTTTCCTTAACTCTCATCTTTTAAATCTATAAACTAAGTATTCTTGACTCATAATTATTTTGCATTAACATAATTAACAAATGCTGTCTTAATTCACTTCAGCCCAACATTCTGCTCTTCACTTTCAAGTATTTACAAAGTGAGAATATGGCTTTAACTTAGCCCTGCTTTTTTCTCCTTTCAAGAAAACGTAACTCTTAACTTGACAGTTCTCTTTAATTTCTGTGCTCCCCTCATCCTTTAATAGGTGCACTAAATAGCATAATTTATTATTTTCTATTGGCAGGCAAATTTTCTAAAGTGTAACACTTTGTAAGTAGAACAATAATATTCTGTCTGCACATATTTTACAAATTTTAATAATAAACTTTATTTTATAGTATATATATTGTGACCATTTATTTTGCATAGAAAATAAATAAAAGTACAATCTAATATCTAAAACATTTTTCTAATTATAATTCTAAAAGGTTAGCTGGTATTGTCTATGTTAACTTAATTGATAGATTTAATTGCTCTATTTTATGTATTTAAAGCTATATAGTTGCATTTTATTTCATCATCATCATCATCATTATCAACCATTATCAATCCACTGCAGGATGAAGGTCTCTCCAAGTTTAATCCATCTTCTCCGATCTTTAGCTTCTCTTCTCCACATCACCCCTACACATTTTCTTATTTCATCCATCCATCTTACATGTGGTCTCCTTCTGGGTCTTTTACAATCTCTTGGAATCCAGTTTAAAATTTCAATTGTCCATCTATTATCATCTCTTCTAGCAATATGTCCAGCCCAACTCCACTTCAATCTTTTAATTTTTTCAATGAGGTCAATAACACCTGTTTGTTCTCTTACCCATACATTGCGTTTTCGATCTCTTCTTGTTACTCCCAACATACATCTCTCCATACTTCTTTGAGTGGTCTGAAGTCTCTGTATTGATCTTCTATTAAGTGTCCAAGTCTCAGATCCATAAGTAAGAACTGGTAAAACACATTTGTTAAAAACCTTTCTTTTCAAACACATAGGCATATTTCCTTTTAATATCAAGTTATTTCTACCAAAAGCACTCCAACCAAGTTTAATTCTATGATTAATTTCCTCTATTATGTTTCCATCTGTATTAATAATCTAACCAAGGTATTTGTAACTCTTAACTTCTTCTAATTCATCATAATCAATCTTTATTTTCATATTTTGAGCAAATCGATTAAACATTACTTTAGTCTTTTTAACATTTATCTTTAGTCCTACTTTCCTACTTTCATCTGATAACTCCTGCAACATTTCCTGCAGCTCGGAAGCATTATTTGCAAAAACAACTACATCATCTGCGAAATCTAAATGACTTAAATAATCTCCATTTACTTTCACTCCTTTAGTTTCCCATTTTAATCCACAAAATACTTCTTGCAGCACTGCTGATCTAAGTTTTGGAGATATGGAGTCACCTTGTCTTACACCTTTCTCAATGTTGACTTTCCCAGTATCATTATGTAATCTAATTGTTGCTGTTGCATTTTTATAAATATTCTTTAAAATATGACAATATCCTGGATCTATACCTTGATGATCCAATGCTTTAATCACTGAAGAAATGTTTATAGAATCAAATGCCTTTTCATAATCTACAAATCCAAAACATAATGACAACTCATATTCATTTGTCCTTTCTATAACTTCTCTCAATACTTGAATATGATCTACTGTACTAAAACCACTTTTAAATCCAGCTTGTTCTCTTGGTTGGTGAAAATCCAAGGTTCTCTGTAGACGAGTTGTAATTATCTTGGTAAAAATTTTATATAAAACTGATAAAAGGCTGATAGGTCTGTAATTTCTAATATCTTCTTTATCACCTTTTTTAAATATTAATATTATTACTGCATTCTTCCAATCATCCGGTACATCTTTATCATTTAGACATTTGGTATATAACTTTGCTAAAAAAAAAATTCTGTTTCTTCACCGTGCTTCTCTTCCGATCTCAATTATAATTCCATCATTACCTGGAGCCTTTCCTTTTTTCATACATTTAATTGCATTTCTCACTTCTTCATTTAAAATTCTGGGCAATTCGGAAGATGTAATAGATATAGGAGGTACTTGTTCTTTATTACTATATAATTCTTGATAAAAATCTTCTACCAATTTCATAATGTCATCCCTCTTTTTAGTAATAATTCCATCTTTTTTCCTTATTGCAGATATAAATTTCCTACCAATACCAAAATGTTGTTTTACATTCTTAAGACTTTTATTTTCTTCTACAGCTTTTCTTGCTAGTTCACAGTTATACTTTCTTATATCATTTTCAACTCTTTTCCGCACCATTTTACAAAATTCGAGATATTCAATTCTTTTTAATGCATCATTCTTGCATATCTTCATATTCCTTCTTTTCTTCATAAGTTCTCTAGTCTCAGTAGAAATTTTATTAGTCAATTGCTGCTTTTTTCTACCAGCTATCTTTGTTGCAGTTTTTAAAAGTGTATCAGTTATTTACATATTAATTTCATTCAAATCTGAATCATGTTCAAAATCTACTAATACTTGAAACCGATTTGTAAGTTCTAATTTAAATTCATTAGAATGTTTCTGAAGATTAGGAATATCAACTGTAAATATAGTTTTTCTTAATAATTTTTGTCTCTCTAGTTTTACATTAACATGTATCTTACCCCTTACTAATCGATGATCACTTCCTGTGTTAAATTTATTAAGAACATTACAATCTTGAAATATGTATTTCCTGTTAGTCAAAATATAATCCAATTCTGCTGTACCTTCATTTGGATGCTTCCATGTCCATTTCCTTCTAACATTTTTCTCAAAAAAAGAATTCATAATATAAAGTTTTTCCTTCTCTGCAAACTCCACAAGTCTATGTCCTCTCTCATTTCTATTACCATAACCAAAATTACCTACAACACTTTCATCTTTCATTTGTTTACCAATTCTAGCATTAAAATCTCCCATAACAATTTTAAAATGTTGTTTACTCTGATCAAAAGCCTTTTGTACATCCATATAAAAATCTTCTACTACTTCATCACTGTGAGAACTTGTTGGGGCATAAACCTGAATTATCTGCATTTGATATCTGCTATTAAGTTGTATAACTAATCTTGCCACTCTGTCTGATACACCATCAATCTCCACAATATTGTTCTTCCACTTTTTATTTATAATGAATCCTACTCCACTTGTATTTCCAATATTTGTGCCTTTATAATAGAGCATATGTCCACTTTTTAAATCAATTGTCTCTTCACCTTTTCTTCTAACTTCACAAAGTCCAATAATATCCCATTTAATATAAGAGAGTTCTTCTTCTAATTCTTGCAATCTTCCTTCACTTGAAAGTGATCTGCAGTTGTAAGTACCTAAATAAAAAGTCGTCATCAAATGGCAGCCTGGGTCCGCCTCCAGGATATTCTTAGCACCCTCCGCCTTCGGCCACCAACCGCTGCCTTGGTTGGTGACTTTACAGCCTCCTGGGATTAAGGGCCATGCTTTATTTTTGTCTGTCATAATTGTATAATTGGGAAAAATCTTTATCATTTACACAAACATTCATTCTGCCTTATCAGGCACTGAGAAGAAAGACCATGGTGTTTCTTGATCTTAAACTCAGAGGTAAAAAGCCAATAAACTCACCACGCTGGCTAATGCGTGTTGGTGAGCAGCCCATCCATGTTCGTATACTATATGAATAAACATATAGTAATAACAGCTGCAACGACAAGAACGTATGGAGTGGACATTAGGAATTTCCAAAATTGTGTATATACCCAACTTCTGACTTTGAGAAGTTAAGCCTAACTTCCATAAATTTATCTGTTTGAAAATAGTTTGTTTTTTTATTAATGTTGGAAGTTAGATAATTTTTTTATTAACAAATAATTGTATTTTTTTTTTAAAAAAGGGGGGGGGGGTATCTGTTAATTGTATTAAGTGGAATCATAATTGTCACTTCACTCATTGCTTTATCATACTTATAAGTTGATCACACTAATTTTATTTTTTTGCTGAATTCTACAACCAAGTTGTTTAAGTTTTAATGGTTTTGAAGAACAAGACAATATGTGCTGCTAGAAAGAAAATGATATCCAAGTAATCAATCCTTTTAGGTTATGCAATGTCTACAAATGGAGGAAGGAAAGCTTTTTTTTTTTGTGAAGTCAGAAGTTGAGATTTCAACAGTGCAATTTGAGATATCCTTTGTCTTATTATCTTAAAAACTTTTCAAGTTTAATCAATCTTATGAAAGTATTTTATCTGAAAATAGACACTCATTATATGATTTTGCCATGAACTATATTGATTTTACTTGATCAATCTACGGCTAAGGTGCTTATAGCTCATTATGAAATACAATTATGGATTTATATTTATCATCTTACTTAATTTGATATCTGTATTTGAATATGTTTTATTTATGAAACTTTATTACAGAATATGATTATGTTTGGATATACATATGGGTTTATGCTTGTTTTACTTATATGCCAGCTCTGCTATATGTATATTTATAACTTATCTAATATATTTCATTTATACTGCATTTATTATAGTCTGCCTATATAAAGTATATAATTGCTTTTATTTGGATGCAACTTTGATATATACATTTTTACTGTGAAGCATGTTCAATTTCTTTCTTTAATTTGGATCATTATTTTAATCTTTATGAAGTTATAACATGCTAATAAAAAGCTCATACTATTATAAAATCAACATGATTCTAAAAATCTTTAAAAAGGAATCGCTGTCCTGCTGTATTCATTATGGAAATTCTCTAATGTTATGGAATCATCCTTTATGTGCTTGTAAATAAGTGAAACAAAACATATGGGCACTAAATTGATCAAACTTGCAATTGTCTGAAAAATATTTTCACTCCGGAGGAAAAGAAGAAACCCTTAAAGATTTTTTTTTATGTTACTATTAGGATGTTTTAAATATTATATATTTTCAATATTTTGTTAATCTCAATTTTTTTGGAGGGTGGCATTTTAACATGTATGTATAATCATGTATTTAAAAGTGGTATATAAATGGTTTTATTCATTGTATTCTGGAAGATAGCAGCAGAGAATTTATGTATTTTTTATAACCATCTATAAGCATAGAGTTGTCACTTTAATGTACGTTATATATTTTGCCTTGTAATGGTGTATAATTTCTATTATTATTATGATTTTAAAATTAACTACTTGTTTATCTTCATACATACATTTGTGTTGGTCTTTGATTATATTTTTACTATATACATTATGAATATGAATAGATGTGGTTTAAGATTTGTTATCTGTTATCCCAATGCCTTTCTTTTTATTGTTAATATTTCTGCTTTTAACCATGTATTTATTGTGGTATAGTAATTATATTGATGATTTCTCACTTTGCTTAGATATTATTTGTTAGGCCTTTCCTTATGTTAGCAATAGATACTAATGGGGCACTTGTATATGTATAATATCGAGACAGTATTGCTCTGCTTACTTTAGTGTAGGCTTGTCTTTCTCACCATCATTGCTGTAAATATTTATGTATTCCAGTTTGTGTATTATAAAAGACACTTGTGGAATTATTTTCCACTACTTATTAAATATTTTTGCAAATGATTGTGTATTGAGTAACGTATTGAGTTTGTACTCTTCTACTCCACAAGTTTTTGGTTATCTAAGACTAATACAATGTGTTTGTTATATTATATATCATTTAACTTATTAATTACGTTAAGAAATTGTACACTGATTTCAATGTAGATATACTCTATTATATTACCAGCTACAAAATTTTATTATTCCATTCAAATGCACTCAATTCCCTGGAATATGTATTACTGGGTATTAAATTTATGCTGCAGGTTTCTTTATTTATTTATGAGTACAATCTAAGTATATTGCACATATGATATATTATATGTGTATTACATCTAATTGATGCAATAACTGATGAAAAGGTTTCTTTAATTTATTTTTGTAAATAATAATAAAGTATTGTCAAATTGTAAGCTAAAAATATTTTAGTCTTTGTAATAAATATTGATTTTATTTTTAAATTACGTTTTCTGCATCTGTTGTGATTCATAATATCCATTCAAATAGTAAAGGTGTTTGAAGTGCATATAAGAGTACATATTATTTTGAAATTGTCACATTGATATATTTCATGCAATTTATTATATATAAAATCACCTTATTGGTGCTCTTGATTTTAGTTTGTTACAATAAAATGTCCTTTTACTTACTGCATCACTTTACTTTTGCTGTTTTTTTTTATTAAGGAAAAAAAATGCAGGTGACTGATCACCCGCTACATGATGTAAATACATTTAGAAGAAATCTTGAGATCATACCACAGTCAATAACCCTAGTCTTCTCCATTGATTCATAAGAGTCTTTGAATTGCCAAGTCCTTTAATTCACAGATCCTTAGAACTTCATCCATATTGCCATATCTTTGTATAAATTGCATCTATGGAATTCATACTTTAATCCGTTTCTGAATTTTTATCGCTTTCCTGTTCTGAATTTTCTTCAAAATTTTCCTCTTGTGAGCTTATTTCTTCATCCTCTGTGTTTTCTTCCATTTTATCAGTACACACAGGGCTAGTACTAATTTGTTGCTGCATTTCCTCTGGAGAGCCATCTACTTCCTCACTTCCAGAACTGTCACTACGAGCCTCATCACTCCATTGCTCTTTTACATTATCAATTCTTCCACCGGATTATCAAACTTTTCTGAGATAACCTGCACTACTTCACCTTGCCTGCTTTCAGACCTGTCACTATGAGCCGCATTATTCCATTGCTCTTCTACATTATCGATTTTTTCCTCTGGATTATCTGCCTCTTCTGAAATTATCTGCCCTACCTCACTCTTGCTACATATATGCCCCTTTAGATTCAACAATACATTTGAAGATCATAGGATGAGCTAAAATATCATGTTGCATTAACTCTGGGTCATTGACTGTTTGACTTTCTGATTCAGTTTCCATCTCATCCCCTGACTCCTGTTGAGCGAGCTTCTTCTGTTTTCTTTTCCTTTTTCTCTTTCTCCTTGAGAGACCCTCGGTTTTCTTTTTTTGCTCACCATACAGCTCAATGTTTGAGCCCATAACACTATTATCATCAGTTTGCGATCAAGAGCCATTCTGATTTTTCCTTTTGAAACTTGCACCTTGTGGTATTTTACCTATTTGAGTTGTACTTTTGTTGTTGTTAGATAATTATTTAGATTTTAAAAAACTTGATTTTGTTTAGCTGGTGATAGTTAATCTTTGCTAGTCAATATTATGTTTAAGCCCATATCCAGATAAATTTGTACTTTGTTATAAAAGAAAAATGTGTTCATAAGATATTAGAAAATTAAGGGTCTCATTGTTATTACCACTGTTAATTATTTAAAGGAATCTAAATTATTTTATTATTTTAGATTATCATTGCAAATCTAGTAACTATTTAATATTTAAGAACCTGAGATCATTATTATTACCATTTATTATTATTGTTTGTGTAATGTATCAATCAATCATTGATCTATCCACAACTTGTAAATAATGTATTAATTATTGTATGCTTAGCCTAGGAGAAGACTTATCTTATATCATATGTCTACTTCACACATTAGAATTCTTGTACTAATTTAGACCTGTGTTTAGACCTATATTTACTTTACGGTTGCTTGGTTGCTCTTTGGAAGGTTACATTTGCAGATTTTGGCTTACCAAATGTGTTGGCTTTCGATCAGCCATAAGATATTGATCATTTTCAGGTTGCAATATATACATGTACAGACAGCCCACAATGTATTAATATTAAAAAATGGCATTGTTCTAGAGTGTTCTATCTAAATTTGGGTGATTTATCAGAAAGCACTGAATAAAAAAACCCATGAAAATACTAATCCATAAGAAATAAATGTACATATTTATTACTGAATATACTAAACAGCTTTTTATTGAGGCAAGTAATACAAAAAATAATTAATTGGCAGCAATATGTTTGCTCAATAAAAGCAATAAATAACTATTTGATAAAAATAAATATATTTATTATTGAATGTATATCTTTCTTAAAATAATTTATATTTTAGCAGGCAAGAGTACAAAAAGTAATCTATACCAATGTAATTAACAGAAATAAATATAATAAATGAAATCAAACCATAAAAAATGAAATAAAAAATCTAATACAAAATGAATTATGAAAAAGAAACACATTTCAAGAAGTAATCCAGGGATGGCAAGAAATGTATTAAATAAAGATATGAGAATCAGTGCATTTTAGTAAGCAAAACAATACAAAAGATAGTACATAAGAAAGTAATTGATATCAATATACATGCCCAACAAAAGTAACCCATAAAAAATAAAATATGGATATGAGACCAAATGTAAAATGAGTTTTTGTTACATATTTTTGTATTAAAACTAATTTATGATGAGGTGTGTATTAAATAAAAATAAAGCAAAACAATGTGTAAGTGTAATGTACCATGACTGCCTACATTTTATGAAATATAAACATTTTATAAAATATAAGTTTTCAACTTTACCCAAAAATAAATACAAGCATCTTAATGTTTTAGTGATATTTCACAAGTGAGATGGTTATTAGTTTTTATCCCAATGTAAATAGATAAAAACTTATTCCTATCTTAAAAACATTCATTTTGAAATTAGTAAAAATCCAATATTAGTTAATTTCATTAATTCAATAGAATTAATTACACTTTCAAGAACTATTACTGTCAATAAAATTATTTTGCCTTTTTGACAAAGTAAAATATTCATTTTGTTTATTATTTTGTATTATTTTATTTGTTATGGCATTAATCATCCCAATACAGATAGAACACTCACTATAGCATATCAAAATAATAAACTAAACTTTTCTTCTTTATTATCCTTTATTATTGAATATGTATAACACAAAATAATAACAGTATAAAACCAAAAAATAATATCTTCCATTTTAAACACGCAACAAACTTATTAACCACAAAATTGATAATTGCAGGTCATCCATTACTTTAAATATTATTAGAAAAATGTTTCAAATAATATACACTTTATAAAAAACATTTCCAATAAAGTAACATTCTACAATTATTATCGTTCAAAGAAAGAATTTTAGGATATTATAGCAATATAAGATTTATAATTTTATCAATTTATGCATTAACCAAGTTATTTGAAATCTTGCAGAATTCATTAATTATATAAATTTTTAGGACTAGATATATATAAAGAATCCTAGATTTGGAACCATTATATTAAAAAAATATATCTATATATGTATGATATGATTGCAAATAAATGTATAATTGCACAGATTAGAGTCTTAATTATTTTTATTTTTCAGACAAAAAATAATTTCCCCCAATAATCAATATATTTTGCAATGTTTAAATTTTCTGTTATCTCTATTCCAAATAGACAAATTTTCAAAATTCTATTATTTTATTGAGATATCATTCAGTGACATTACAAGATTAATAGCTATTAAAAATATATATTTCAAGTTTTTGTTTAAAATATATTGAGTCTAAACTTTCTTTTAGATAAAAATGAAGTCATATAATGAGAAATAAAACAGTAATCATGAAAGCCATGTTGAAGTGAAAATTTTGTATGATAATGGCTTCTGGATGTAAGGGGGTAACGTACTTAATAAATTACTTTCATTTAGCAAAAATATAAGTAATTAATCAGGCACTTTTAATGAACCAGATTTCTCAAATAAAAGACTTGGTTCACTCAGTAATAAGCTGTAGAAGTTTAAAAAAAATATTGCAGCATAGTATTAATTAAATGTAAATTTATTAAAATATTATAATTAAAAAATAATAATTTAAATTTTTTATTCATTGTGCTTTTGAAGAATGTTGCTTCTTCGATATTTCATTGGAATGAAGTTACATATGAAAGCAGTGAATTGATTTCAAAATTTTTCTTGTTTGCTCCCCTCCCCCCATCAAAATACACACGTATGCATTATATAAATATGAGAGAATGTTTGCAAATATTTCACTAAAAAAAAATCTTTATTATTAAAAAATAATAAAGTTTAAATATTTATTTAAAATGAGTTGTAAATATTTTCAAAACAAACAAACAAACAAAAAAAAATTATAAATCAATAATAAAAATAGAAATGTATTTTTAAAGTGTTATAAAATAAAATAATTATTTGAAAAAGGTTATAAATGCATTTACAAAGGAACTAATAATTGATTTTTTTTTTTAAAAAAAAAAATCATTGTTTATTACTATACAAAAGAATAATCAAGTTAAAAATATTTGAGATTCATAAATACTAATCTGATATTTTCTTGATCCAGTTTTTTTTTCCTACGATTTAACTTTTTTTTTTGAGAATCAAAAGTCAGGTGAATGCATTTGACATTATTGCTAGTATTTACAACTAAATTCAGTAATCAAAATCCATTTGTACTAACATTATATTAGTGCAAATAGAACATTTTTACTGTAGCATATATGAACTTCATGGTTTTGCACAGTATGGTGTTCCACATAATTATGCCCAGTTGTTACAAGTAGCCAGATTAATAGTAGCCACTGTAATGTTGATGATAATGATAATACCAGGAAAACATTTTTTTAAAGAACAAGCATAAGTTTTAACCATATGGAAAAAGAGCAGAATTAACTAAAACTATATTAAACAAAATAATTAGTAAATACTGATGACAAAAATGTGTATACCTTAGTAATAAATAAATATATTAGGAAAGGAGTTTTGGGCTAACTAAAGCACTATAAAAGTGAAACATTTAATTTTAAATTATAAACCAAAAAATCAATTACGTATATATAATAATAATAATAATAATAATAATAATAATAATAATAATAATAATAATAATAATAATAATAATAATAATAATAATAATAATAATAATAATAATAATAAAAAGTTTACTCATTAATGAATTATATGTAATAATCTAGATATAAAACTGGCTTATGACCAAATTTAATTTCTATGGAAAATGACTTCATATTGAAGAATATTTTCTTATATGATTTTTTTTATTGGTCGCAGATAATTATTAATTTAAAAATTTAGATGAAATAACTGACAACTTAATTAAATTGTATAAAAGATTGTTGAGAAAGTCTAAGTCTGCACAATCTCCATATTAAAAGTTAATTTTCCTCTGTAACAATCTGGATAAGATAGACTTACGTAAACTGCACTACAAGGCGCCATCTAGGCATTTGAACCTAGAAAAATTTATAAAGTAGGCAGGTATGTAAGTCAAAAAAAAAAAATTTTTTTTTTTTTTTAAAATATTTTGGTTCTGGATGTTAGCCCATGTCACTAGCTCAGTGGAATAGCAGAGATTAAATAATATAATCTAAGAATATATATATAAAAAGAATAAAATAAGCCACTGCCAGTAATTAGCATACAAACATTTATTTATGCACATATATATAAGATTGAAAATTGTTTTAGTATCAGTTTACATTTTAACATTTAACATTATTTTTAACTTTACTTTAGATTTTAATTTACATTCTAATTTCTATTATATTATAAGTTTACATTTTAATTAAGTTCGCACAGATGGGATTATGAACGCTTGTTTTAATATGTTGCGTATAGATCAGTTACATAGATTACAACGGTCAAAAACATTTCAAAATCAACATAAACGATCAAAATATAAAATCATTGATACCGACAATTGCAGAGGGAAATTTATAAGTAACCCAATAGTATTCACTATAAGATAATTGCATTGTCACCAATAACTTAAAAGACATCCGAATAAATACATTTTAGATACTCACCGTAAGGTATCATTATTTATCGAATGTCTATATATTTTGATCAAATATGAAAACCCAAAACATACTTAACCGATAACCAATCTATGCAAGCGTCTATAAACAACTTAAATTTAATGCATTTTTATTTAGTATCGAGTATGAATAGACTACATAGATTTGCATTTGAAAATAAAACATTCTATCCCTATTTAACCTTAGGCTAAAGGTTCGCAGCCAAAACTGGCGTCAATTTATCTGATATATCGATGCATTCAATGTAATACGAGATACAGCAGCACAAAAAGTTAAGAGAAGAAATTGCCTCTCGTCAGATAGGAATACATACATCTATCTGACAAGAAGAGCAATAAGAAAAAAAACTCCATAGAAAGGAACTGCAGTCTCTGACTTATAATTCCTACCATAGGCAAACGGGTGAGTGCGGCGTATACAAACGATTCTGCCCATAGCGAATCTTGCATTACATCTACTAACTACACCAATATATCCAATCCATTGACCCAATTTAACTACGAAACAAATAACCTAAGATTACCCTCCCCTAATATAACCTTACAAATCTATATAGCCATTCACGCCCGACTTAAGTTTAATATTTATATAACTAGTTTAATGAAAAACAGAAATCATAATAAAACTTAAAGAACAAAAAAAATATAAATGGAAATGATTTAAAATAAAAAAAAAACATCAAATAACAATATTAATAAAGAATTTAGTTTGGTCAGATAGGATTCTATTGCATTATTTACTAAAAAGGTTTTAAAATTTAGAGTTCTTATTTTTTCAAGTGAATATAAAGTTCTTATGATTTTTAAAACGTCCAGCTTTATCCTTTACAGTTGCTTGCCATTGTTGGTAATTTTGAATGAGAATTCCCACACCGTACTGAAGATATTGGTATCCCGTTAGCCGTTGTTTTTATTTATTCGGAGGTCTTCACTTTAGCTGGTCCTTAACGTAGAAAACGATGTCATTTTTTTTTTTGAACAACTGAAGGAATTGAAAAGTGCGTCTTTTCAATCCCTTCTCCTTCAACTCCGCACTAACACATATAGTCACATAATAATAATAATTAATTAATAATTTTCAAACTTGTCCTTTTATATTAATTTTGAAGGATTGAATTTACATTATGTCATCGATGCGATGGTCCTTTCGCTGAGGTCCGATTCCATAGGGATTTCTTTTTATTTGCTAAAAGTTTCTATTATTTTCCTATCTGACCGATGTTTTTACAGTTAAATGCCCAAGGCTGGTTTACATTTAACTAATTAAAACAATCATTTCCATTTCTGATTAATTAATGTGTTTTCCAAGATTAAAGATATATTTTTATCCCTAAATCTTTTTAGGTTTTTGTTTTTAAAATACCTTTCTATTTTTAATAAAGTTTTATTTTAATAATTTTTTTTTTATCTGTGCGATTTATATATACGAGTTTAAGATGATATTTAATTTCAATTTTTAATTCTTAAAGAAAAATTTTTAAATGCGAACATGTTTAATAATAAAAAAACAATGTAATGTTGTCAGTGCTTGTTATACCTCTTTTGTTAGTTTAGTTACTAATCATTAATTTTTAAGACTATAATTATCATAAAAATCAAAACAATTATTAATTATTTTCTTGATAAATTATTTTTGTCTGTGATATATTTAGTGCATCTTTGAATATTAAAAAATAATAATATAGTATACTATTAATATATAGGATATATGAGCACAGACTTTCACACAACCCAACATTCTCCACTCTTATCTCATAACACTGATACACTTGAACACATATATATTGACAAGATAAATAATCACCAATATACGTATTTCATGCTAAACCAGCAATCATCAGTTGTTCCAGATTATCATCTCCACACATATATGCAATAAGTGCTCAGATATAAATTAAGATAGCCAATCTTCATACTTTAATTGACAGGCTTCAATCCATTCCACACTCCAATTCTTCAACCGTCCATCCAATTGAAAATCTGATGATGGAACACTCAAAGGAAATGTTGGGTAGTGTGAAAGTCTGTGCTCATACATCCTATATATTACATATATAGATACAGGTATATAATAAGCCTGAATTTCAGTTATTATACTGTTAATATTTGTTTCAACATGGTTACATAAAAGTGCAAGTTAGTTTTGTTACATTTTTACTACAAGTTGATAATTTATAATATTAGAAAAGATATATATAGTTCTTAAGGAATATGATTAAAAGTTATAATGGTATGTGAAAAAAAAAGTGATTTTCATTTACTAGTCAGATGATATAAAACTTCAAAAATCGTGAAATATTTTTATCAGTGATTTATCATATAATATTTAAAATAACTAAAAGACAAGCTTTAAAATGTTTAGAGATTGGTCAGTACAAAGTTTTTATGAATTTTCATTTTATATAGCTATATCCTGCAATTTATTTTCTAAACCTAATCCAATTACTATATCATTTAAAAATTGAAAAATAAAAATATTAAAGAATAATTAGAATATTGTTTTAAAATATGGCTTTTCTAATCAGTTATGATTTTAATAGTAGCCAATTCTTTATACAGTAGTGCCACCCAATGCAAACCATAATAATCAATGGATGCAAGAAGGTTTTTGCATAAAATCCCTAACTAGTGCCTACTCATTCAATATCTCCTACCCAATAAGTATCCATTGATTACTAAGGCTTGCAATAGGTGGAACTGCTGTATGGAGAGTTGGTTATTGTTATTAACTTGTGTAAGCATAGGAAATGGTGATCATGTAATGTTTTGGTCAATTATGATTTTAAAAAAATACAATTTTAATACAGGTCAAATGTCATCACTCTGAAATTATTGTCCTACTCTTTTTGGATTCACAGACCAGAAATTTGGAAAAAGTTATTCAAATACAATAATTATAATGAGAGGGGAATTACTTAATAATATATATATAATATTTTGTAATAAACACTTTTTTGCACAGACACTAAAAGTCAAAAATAATTGTTAAATAAATAAATATTGGATGAATAGACACTAGATAAGGATTTTATGCACAAGCCTTCTGGCATCCATTGATTACACTGGCTTGCACTGAGTGGCACTACTGTATGGAGAGTTTTGCCTGTTAAAAACTAATTGTTTAGAATCTTATAAAATGATGCCAAAAAAAAAAAAAAATTAATGAAGACTTGAGAAAATATAATTGTGAATTGACAAAAAAAAAGCAATAAGAAAGGGATAAAACAAAATTGCAATTTATCCACTTTACTTTGAACACTTTTCAGCAAAAAACCTTTTATTGTACATATATCATCCACAATCTTATGTTTCGACTGTCCTGCAGTCTTCTTTTAAAAATTTAAGTAAAACTGGCTCTGAAGAAGACTGCAGGATAGTCGAAATGAAAGATTATGTATGCATATATGTACAATAAAAGGTTTTTTTTGCTAAAAAAAATTGCATTTATATAAGATAGTATTTATAAAAAAAAAAGTTGTTTCAGCAATAAAAAATTCTACAATTATTAAAAACAGTGTGTAAAGGGTATATACAAATTCTATTAAAAAACTATTTATAACAAAGCAGCTTTTATAATCACAACCACTTTTCAAAATGTCAAATATTTTAAATAAGACATGAATTTAAATCTGTGAATAATGGAAATGTTTCAGAAAATGATGGAATTATTATTGAAATCTTTAAAAAAAAAAGATTGAAAAAAAAAAATTGAAGTTACTGACAAATCTAATAAATGTCTAAATAATGAAAATCTACAATAATATTAATATTCAGGAAAGGTGAAAAAGAAAAATATTAAAAATTATAAACTCAAATTAATTAAAAGAACAAACTAGGTATAAAAATGATCAGTGCATAAATTTTATCTAAATATTAAAAGAAATTGCAGAAAGATTGCTCCAAAAATAAAAACTTCAGCACATTAAGAAATAAATTTAGGATACTGATAAATTGTAAAGATTTTATCAAAATGGAACAGCAGTAATTAAATAAAATAATTGCACTATTAAGGCTAATGGAAATGGTATCAACTGGATGATCTCATCTCTCCAATTTTAAGGAGGTTTAATGTGAAATATGTTGTGAGTTAAAATAGGAAGATAAAATAATAAAATAATGGAAACTTAATTCATGTAGATTTCATAAATGACGTGGTTCTTTAACAAATAATGTTTCAAAGCTTCAAGACATATTACAAAAGTTATCAAATGAAAGCAAAAAAAAAAAAAAAAATCAATAGTTTTTTCAAAAATAAGTTTAAAATAGAAAGGTTTTAATAAGTGTTTATCCAGTGCTTAAATATGAATCCAAGACAGAGATTCAGATCATATATTGAAGTATAAAAATATGTATTTGAAATAACAAGAAATGATTGAAAGAAAATACATGAGTAAAAAAGCAAGCAAAAGCTGAAATGGAGCTGAGTTAGAGATAAATCTAGAAGAGATGACAATAAGATGGAATTAAAATTCTTAGAATCAAATCCCAAAAGATTTAGAAAGAGATTACATGTAAGATGGGATAAGATGAAGAAGTTTTCTAAAGTAATGTGATGAATCTATGGATCAGAAAAATTGAATTAAACCTAGAGACTTTCATCTTACAGAACATCAATAATGTTTGAAAATGATGATTATAAATTAGCTCAATATAATTCAGTCTCTACAATATTTCTGTTAAAAGAATAATTAATTATTTAAATAGATATGTCATGCAAAATATTTCGAATACACTTTTAAAACTTAAAATATTATATTGGCAATATTTGGATATCATTGTCAGAGTAGTATAAAAGCAAATTTATAAATAGTTTATTCCTGTTAAATCATGAGGGGGAAGGGTAATTCCAGACTAAGATATTTAAATAAATTTACTTCAACCATTCAATCAATATTTTTTCTGTTGTAAAATACCAGTGCACATAAGAAAGTGAAATATAATATTGGTTGTTAAGGTTGCATTCAAACTTTGTATTAAATGTTTTCTTAACTCATCTGTTACATGATTGTAAAATAAAACTCAGGATAAAAGAATGAATAACAAATATAACTCTACAGAGATGACAGTATTCTTTGTAAATTTTCAGCAATTAATGGCTCTACAGTCTTCATTGTCTATTGTTATTATTTAACTTATTATTAAACTTATAACATTGTTAGAGTGTGAATCATTGATGTGCATACTAATTTCTTTTTTCAAGTTTATTTTATTAAATATATATATATATCATGAAAACATGGTTGAAAAGTAACTGCAGATACATTAAAATGTAAAAACTGATAATATATTATCCATTTTTATTTATGTTTTCCCTTGATACAAAATTACAATGAAAACAAATGGAGAAAAGTTAGAAAACAATAACTTGTATGAACTAATCTTATAATCAATTTCCAGTTGAAAAAATGTGTACTTATAGGTATACTAAGCTATTGTATTGAAATATTTTAAACAATATTTTTATGCATTTAAATAAGTAACTGCAGAGTCCAAAGGCAAGCATTTTATAATAATTGCATGTAACAAAATGCATAATAATTATGGTAGTAATTATATATAATATTTATGGTGGTAATCATGTATAATAATTATAGTCGTAGTTAAGTATAATATTTATGGCAATAATGTGTAATAATTATGGTGATAATTATATATAATAGTCTAAAGTATGTGTGAGTATATACAACAATAAAAAATGTAAATATATAGCCCAAGCAGAAAATGCATACCATTGTAATCAAGAATGTAAAGAATGTACTGAAATAGCAAAGTTATTATTTCTTGCAACTATGGTTGTGGAATTATATACCTAATCTTATAAGGTCAAAACAGCTATAAGAAACACCACATATAATAAGAGATATAAAGACTCCAGAAGTCTAAAGGGTATATAAACCCCCCAAGTATAAAATTGGCATTCTGGTGTTGAAATAATTCAGGGATTTCTGCCTCTGTAAGTCAAAAGCAGGAGTAGGTTTGTCATATACAGGTTACCATGATCTTTTATAATTTTGTTGGACTTTAACTAGGCTGTGTAAAATTATGTAAATATTCTCCTGTATTAAATAAATGAATTACTAAATACCTACTTCTGCCTTGTCAATTATTACTTGTTGCTCTACAGATTCCTGGAAGTGGTGAGACAAAAAAAAATACACATTTACAAAAGCATTTCATAAGTATGCATACCAACACACACAAAATAGTCCTATCAAATTTTCAATATTAGATGAAAGTAAATATATCTATCACATATTCTTACTGTATTTCAAATTTATTTATAAAAATCACATCCAATACCAAATTTATTTTGATAGGCTAATTTACTTGCAGGCAAACATATAAAACTTCTATTATTTTGATAATCATAGTATAATGCAATTGACAGAATAGCAATTATGTTTACTAAAGTTAACAACATAGCAGCAATATCTCATTAATTCAATGTATCTTCACACTAATTGCTTCATGTGAGGTTGCATTGCAAAAGCTGGAGAAAAATTGCAAATAATACCAAATATATATATATAAATCATTCTACAAACATACTGTGATTGTAGAAATATTAGCAACTTCTTTATAAACATGTAGTTATGTAATATATATATATTAAATTTAAATATTTTTAAAATGAAACCATATTTACACAATGATCTGATGAGGGAAAAAAGATATTATGTATGCATAACATAAATTAGATTTATTCAAGGTGATTATATCATGTTATAAATACATAATTATTTTAATCACAAATATGCCCTACTTTCTTGTATAAAAGTGTGATTCAAAATGTTAACTTTAAAGAAAGCAGGCTAAGATAATAAATTTATAACATACATGTCAAATTATTGAAACTGAATTCATTCAGCATTAAAATTTATGTAATCAATAAAATTCCACAGGATATATAAAGATTTATTATCAAAATACTAGACTATATATATAAATTAATATTGGCTATTCTTAAAAAATCAGTAAATTTTATCATTTTATTTTCAAACTATTATAAAAATACAGTATATTTTTAAAATCTTATTCTAGTTAAGCATAATTCTCTACAAAAATCCATAATTCTCTTAAATTTGAGTGAAAAAAAAAACTAGTATTGAAAATTAATTAATCATTCCTATTAACTAAATGGAGAGCAAATTAGTTCATTTTATGTATATCTATGAATAAATCAATGATTGCATACCTACTAGTTGAAATTCAAATATAGTAAATATACAAACCAATGCTACTGACAGGATTAAGATACTTTACAAAAAATTAATATTTGTATTTTATTTTTGAAATCATGTAATATATATTTCATGCTTGTAATAATATATTTAATTGCAATTATCGAATATTCTCTGATAATATTAATTCTCATTTAACCATTTAGCACACATGCAAGTGATACATTAAATACTCTGTTGTATGTACCCTATATATCAACTTCCATTTAAAATCCCACCTTGAATCAGAATGTTTTCAAAATGTAAAAACTCTTACATGATGACAAAGTAAGCATCAAGATCATAACTATTCTAGTCAGTAAATGATTACCTAATGATTCTTAGTTGGATTATAAAAATAAAATCCATACAACTCATGTAACACTAAGTATTCTTTGATAATTATGGAAAAACGCTGGTGAGGCATTTACTGTTGCAGTGATCTCTTAATGGTTATTACATTATGTAGATATATATACATGGATACAGTCAACAAACAAAACTTCAAGCATTTCCCCAGCCTGCTCTACATACACTATATAATAATATCTCTGCAGATTAAAAAAAAAGTCAAGACATAAGATAGTATTGTAAACTAACCCTATGCATTCCCATGTCTTATATGTAATAACTTGATATTAATTACACTTCAAGTTATTAGAGGGGATTTGAACACAGACTTTCAAGCTCCCTTCAGCTATCCACACCATTTTTATATAACTGAGACCCTTGACTGCATACATGTGAAAAAGATAATCTCCAATATCCATATTTTGTGCAGAACCAGTACTCATCAATTGGTCCAGATGATCATCTCCCTACACAAATATATAATCAGTGTTCAGTTTATATTAAGATAGCAAATCTTCAAACTTTAATGGACAGGCTTCAATATTCTCTATTTCCCCAACTCTTCAGACATCGATATTATTAAAAATCTGATGATGGAATGCTCAAATCCAAGTTGACTTTGTCACTCTCATCCCTCATATGAAAAACCTTAATATATCTATTTAAATACCCAGAAGAGGGATTGGCAGAATTCAGGCTGAATATGTAACATTTGAATACAAGTATAATGTATATATTGAACTTTTAGATAAAATTAGATGAGATTTGCACACTGACTTTTAAGTGCCCTTCAGTTATCCACTCCATCTTATATAACCAAGACATATGACCGCATACATGTGAAAAAGAAAAATGATCTCCAATATACATATTTTGTACTGAACCAGCACTCATCAGTTGATCCAGTTCATCATCTCCCACACATACATATAATCAGTGCTCAGTTTATATTAAGATGGCAAATCTTCAAACTTTAATGTACAGGTTTCAATCTTCTCCACTCTTCAGTCATCAAAATCTGATGAAAATGGAGATGATAGCTGATAGAAGCTTGAAAGTCTGTGTTTAAATCTTTCTCTAATTACATCTAAAATTCAGCAAATACATTATGTTTGTATTCAAATATTACTATCCAAGTTAATAATCTGAAACTTTCAAACACAATGAAGTTTTAAGCACTATTTATCTAAACTATATAGATCTGAAACTAATTTAGAATTCTATGTATTTTAGTCACCAGATCTATCAGCTAGCTAACCTTGAAAAAAAATAGTATGTATTAGGTTGTCTTTATGGTTATTTACTTTTATTCTCCATAATCAAAAAAACACTAATGCTGATATTTTCATTAAGAAATATAGTTTAAATGTCTTAAGGGGAAGAGGAGGAGATGATTACAAATAAAAATTTAGCAATATAATATTTACATTAAAAACAACAGTCATAAAAAGGGAACATATATCTCATCACTCTACTCATAATCCATCTGCATAAATATGAATAATCAATAGACAGTAGATGATATTGCTAATGTAACCCAGGAGTTATAAAGATATTTTGTTTTGGTATAAATCTTGCAAGTTTTTTATTATTTAAAATGTATAGAAAAAAATATTTTTTAAAAAATCTTATTTAGAATACTGTACAAAATTTCTATATTCAGATTATTAAAAGAATTATTTTCAAACAAATAATTTTCCATATATGAAATACCACTGAAAATTATATTGTGCTCTAGAATTATCTATTTAATAGTCGTGTAGTATATCACTTCATAAGCAACATTTTATGAGCAATAATTACTACATAATAGTCTTTTTCATATAAATATGGTTTAGCATATTGTAATAAATAACTAAATAATTAATTCCTTGAAAGATCATGTGATTTTCAAGTATCAAAAATGGCTGGTACAGCTTAGATCCAGCAATCTTTAATTTAAATCTTTAATCCATTAATCTGAAAGTGTAATAAATCAAGTAAAGCAGAGTAGTAGTCAAAATGGTGATCCAAGAGAAAGGAATTTCTTGAACAATTTCCATTTCAGAAACGTTTTTAATATTTTTCAATTTATCTTTTTTTTTTTACTTTTTTCTGAAGCTTAGAATGTAGTAAAAAATCACATACAATGCTTCTCTTAAAATATATATATATATTATCCTCACAATGCAATGGTGACTGTGCATACCCTTAAGACAATATGGTATATACGATGTACTATGATATTTGACAACAAGAAATTCAATTGGCTGAAAAAACTCTATAGCAATTGGGAAACTTATTTCAGTCAATGTCTGAGATACTTGCCAAGAAAGATGATGAATCAAATCTGGGGTGGTCCTGGAATAATTCTATGTGAGATTATCAGATTAACATTTGTCTTGAATAAAGGTTTAATTCTTATGTGTGGCTTATTCCTTGGGCTAATTAATCATTTTGTTAGATGCTTTGCTCAATTGAGTTGCATGTCTTAGAATCTCCTTCTAGTATAGTGATACAAGTAAATATCCTTGAGTTTAGGATAACTAGTTAATTGCCTGCAGACCTTTTGTCTTAATAATGGAATATATCAAATTCTTTGGGGTTAGGTATACAAAACTGTAACATATTTATCATTTGTTTAATTACTTGTATAAATTGTAAATATTTATTGTGTTAATAAAGGTTTTTATTTTTTAAAATATATATATATATTAACCAACAATACTCACATCAAAACCAGAAAAATAATAATAAAAATAGTGAAGTTGAAGTTTTTATCCAGTCATGACAGACTTTAAATAATGAAGAAGAAAAATAAAAGCTAAAAATATTATTCATATTTTACTAAAGTTAATTTATAAAATATTTTCCCTTACACTTTCAATTCTCCAAATTATTACTAAAAACATGTTTTTTTTTTTAAAGTATTTAAATCAATTTTAACAGTTATTAATAATAAATATTGACTAGAAAAAGATTTTAGCAGGGTGTGGTAATTAAAGATGATGTACAAGATTAATAATTCCATGAATGTTTAAACTAATATTGAAACAATACTAATGTTTGTTAATATAATAAAATTATATATAAATAATAATATTTTTATAAAGCGCAGTCGATATTGAAATAAATATTGACTGCGCTTTATAAAAATATTATTATTTACATATATAGCTGCAAATTTATAACATCGAAAAACTACTGCGTAGTAAATCGAAAGATTTCACGCTGTATGTTTATAATTTGATTTCAGTTAATTAAGTGTGATGATATTTAAGATTCACGCTTTCAAATATAAGTACTTTGGACTGGCTTGGATATATATTAAGACAAGTAAAGAAGAGAGTGGAACCGCTCTTTTCTTATTAAAATTCTCTGTCCCAGTGCTTAAGATTTGATTGGCTGGTTGTAGTCATAAGCGCTTGAGAGATTTGCACTCTCTCATTTATTTTAAAATTATATATGTATATATAAAAATAACACTATTCAGAAAATGATCTCTAAACAGAATTGTAACATTGATAGACAGTGGGTTGGGACTGTAGGTTGATAATTCACTTTGGTTTATATCTATCATAATAACCGAAGAGAGACATAGTGATAATTATAAAAGAAAATCATATACATATGCTATCAAACCATACTACTAAATAGCAATTTATTTAGTTGGCATATAAGTTGTTGTTTTTTTAAGATAGTTAAATTATTGATGAGCATTATAAAAAAATCTGGAAAATCAAAAATTATCTAATGATTTTTGTCTGTCTTTTAATTCCATTATTGAATACATAGATTAGATAGTCATTTTAATTATAGTAGAGCTTCTATATCCTTGTGTTAAAATCTAATAATTCTACACTATCAACTATCAAAAAAACATCACATGATCACTATCTCTTATACTAGCACATAATTGTATGGAGAGTTTTGCCTTGTTTATTACCAAAAAAACACTAAATAAGAAAAATAAAGATAAAAATTTGTAAAAAAAAATGAAATTTTAATTTTCTATTGCATCACATTTTATTGCAAATAGCTGCTTTTCATCTTGATAAAAACATAATTAAATTACAGACAATTTAATATCACTTAAAATATTGTATACTTTAAAAATATCCCTAACATGAATATTAACTTGGATTCTTCTAAATATTTTTTTCCAAAATTTAATTAAGTTTTTATTAGTTAGAAACAATGTACTTTTTGTCTACTGTGCAATATTTTATTTACTTATTTTTGATTATTTTGCTAATATTTAAACACTATATCTTCTGCATATTATCACAATCGATTTTCATTGCAAGAAAAAAAAGGTGTGTAATTTTTGTTTTCTTGATATTCATGGTATCTGCACTGTTTCATCAGTCCAGAGTAGTCAATTTCAAAATTAATCATCTTTGAAGAAGTATTAAAAAAACATGCACACTATACATATAAATCTTATGCCATCATGTAAATAATTTCCAGCAAATTTCTAAAATCTTATGCCATCGCAAATAATTTCCAGAAAATTTCTATTTCTTACAAGTTTTAAGTAATGACAATTTTTCTAAATGTTATATTTAATTTTTTTATATACAAAAAAAGATTGCAAATTTATATACAGGATTAGTAGAATGAATTGATAGATAGGCTGAAATATGTACAATTTTAATTATTATATTTATATTTAAAAATATTACTTTGATGCAAGACTACTTTTAATTATAAAAAAGAAAATGATGTTTGTCTTATAATTTTATTAGTTTATAAAAGAAATTACCTAAATAATTATATCTAAAATATATATACGACATATAGTTTTACATGCAATATTTATATGTACACATATACATATGTGCATGTGAACAAAATTAACCTAATTTAATTAAATATCATATTTTGTTTTTCCCCTTTTACAAATATCACTATTAAAATAAATAATTGAAAACAAATTATTAAAATTTAATATTTATTTTGTTGAGAAAGAAATGTCCTTAAAACTTATATAAGAAATGCTAAGTTAGAGAGTATGTTGGATGATTGAACGGTTTCCATTTTTAGAATTAAAAAAAAATATTAATAATGACTTGTATATAAATGTATAACTCACTCTTTTTCATTATTAGTATAAAATATGTTTAGAATATTAAAAATATTTAATTCTTTATTTTTTATTATTCTTATATTATGCTAATTATTTTATTGTCTTAGCTTTAATATTTTTTTACATTATACTAATTTTATGGATCATTTAATATTTCTTTGCCGTTTAAATTGTCTTCCTATAAAATTGTATGTAAAAATAGTAATTTGTTTGGAAATAAGAAAATTGCTTTGAATAATTTATTAAATAATACAAAAGAAATTTTGATAAAAAGACTATTCCTGGAGTAGTGTATATTACTCCTTGTTTTTGTAAAAAGGTATATATAGGTCAGAGTAGTTTGAGTTTAAATGAAAGAATAAAGGTACATAAAAGTAGAGTTAAACATAAATATCTTAATTCTGCCTTATATATCCATGTAAAAGATACAGGCCACATTATTAATTTTGATCAAGCTAAGGTTGTCTTTTTTTGAGAGAAATGAAATTAAAAGAAGAATTAAAGAATCTTTATTATTAAAAAATTTATGATTCTGAAGCAGTTAACATTTAAAAGTTATTTTAATATTAAGGGTGGATGGGCGGCAAGTGAAATTGTGGACAATGTTTAGTTTAAGTTTATTTTATACTTCTTTACACTTGTAGCAGTGAAACCATTGGTAGTGTTTTAGAGTTTATTTTCTTGGCTAGTCTGGGTGAGTTGTGAATTTGGAGTAATTCTTATTATATATTGAAACGGAAATCTCCAATCCCTTTCCGTTTCACCATCAACCTAATGACCTACTCGTCTAAACTAATTTCGAACCTATCTTAAATGTAGAAATATTTTAAATGTAAAAATGTAATATATAAGTCGAGCGGGAAAACTTTGCTACAATGGTCGCTTGGATGGCATCATCCATTTACATACGAAAACACGCTATAATTAGACAGGTTTGATAAAATTATAGCGGAGAAATGCTCATAATTTATTATAAAATGTTTTATTAATTTTCAGTCAATTCTTAATTATATTCGCTATAATATTCGTATGTGGATGGATAATTTAAACCTTGGAATAACGGCAAAATGATTCATATATATTTAAGTTTAAATAAAAGTAATGTAAATGTTTTCTTTAATTTATTTAACGGTTTTCTGATTTAATGTTTTACATATATAGTTGAAACAAGTATTTTCTTTAAATTTGCTTTTTTTTAATAAACAAATATGTTAAAAGTTATTTAGTTTTATAAAATAAGAATTATCTGTTCGCAATTAAAAAATGAGAATTTTTGTAAACAAGATATCAATTAGTGACACACCCGGGTAAAAAAGTAAAATCTGTTTTCTGATTGATTTTTGTTTGCAACAAAAGACTTTTTCATTAAATCAGAATACCGTTCCTTCTGCTAAGTAATAACACCTGAAAAGGAATTTAATTAATGAAAATGAATCAAATTATATAGTTTATATATTTTGATACATTTTTTAAGGAAATTAAATATAACACCTCGGAGATTTTATCAGTTGTTGTAGAAATTGAATTATATTATTTTGCTTTAATTAAAAGTCAATTGGTCCCGAGGTTTATGAAATTCCAGAAAGGTGTTAAAGTTTAGTAGAAGGATATAAATAGGCCTTATTTTAAGCGGGAAGGGAGAATCCATCTTGCTTTTGAAGAGAGTTAACATCAGAAGTTTTAAATTGTTCAACCTCAACATGTCTGGCTAAAGTCAGGCAAGAATTGCTGCAATTCCCGTGATGGAACGCCTAGTTCAATCCATCCAATGCCAAAGGAACAACCAAGCTTACACCAACTAAATTTGAAGATGCCATAAGCCGTAAAAATAATTTGCCTTCGTTCCGATTTCAGTCCAGCTAAACAAACAATATTTTAAAAATCGTCTCCCAACTAAATTAAAGATGCCATAAGCCGCCCAAGAATTCACCTTCATTCCAGTTCGAATATCTCCAGCCCATCTACAGGAGAACTGTTTTAATATTTAAAATCGCAGAGCTCTGTAAATTTCAAGAACAGTCATTGTTTCTTCAAAACAGGTTAGCTAACCATAATCATTGAACTTTCTCGCTAAATTGTTTCTGAAATGATATTTAAATGAAATACTTTTTGCTAATTTTTTTCTTAATTCAATAGTGTAAACTGTCTAAATTGTTTCCTAAAATAATATTTTAATTCTAGAAAATGTAATACTTTTGCAAATTTTTCTTTATTAATTAATATTTTGCTATATAATTTAATCACTGCAGTTATATTTTGCTTTTCTTTTGCTTATTTTAATTATTGTTAGTTATGCCTATGTTTCGAAACGGCGTGCATTTAATTATAGAATATGTTTTTAAACATATAAATTTAAATTAATATAGCGTCATTTCGTGCGCTGTTTCGAAACCCAAATTCATATTTTTTCACTTAATAAATTAATTAATATAAATATAAAATGTGGCTTTTCAACCTTTATTTATTATGTTACTAAAGATTAAACTAGCCTGGAGTGTAATTATAAGTATATTTTTTTAGTTAAGTATTCGTAAGTCCCTTATTAAATATACTTTTCCTCCTTTTTAAAAGTTTAGTAGTTATAGATAACTAAAGAGATTGAACGGGATAGAGTAAAGTTTGTATATATTCCCGTCAGTAGCATATACATATTTCTCATGCTACAGAAGAGTTGGCTCTTTTGATCAGGCTGATGAACTGGTGTTCATTTAATATATGATATTTAATTTATAATATCCTTCGGCTTGGCGGATGTGGAATTTATTTATTTATATCTTCTCGTTATGCTGTTTTTTTTTATACATATATAAGATGGAGCCACGGTAAGTCCAGCCCATCTTCTCTTATGGGTAGTGCAGTAGCGAAGTCTGAGCTACGGGCCAGATTAGCACGTAAGTCCCCCGCCTCTGAACCAAATGAAGGTTCCCCATTAGCAGCATGACGACCGGTTATTGGGTAAACCGTTGTTTGTCACAAAAACCCTAAAACTATTCTTCCATCCGCAGAGCCACTTTATTATTATATTTTACTTGTGCCTAGCGTATTAGTAAAATCGTTATAGCCAACTCTCCCTCCCTAATATGCAGTCTTCGGCGTTGATCCGAAGCATTCTTGAAAACCCGTTCGATCTAAAGCTATCTGGGACGCTTTAAAAGCCCGCAGTTAAAATAAATTTATTATAATTAAGATGTATTAAGTTTCACTCCAGACTTGGTTTGATTTTACGTAAAAGAGCCACTCGAACTGATTATAAAAGGACATAACAAATAAGTTAATGTAGTGATTAGTTGTATAGCAGGATATTGGGCTCCATTGAATCATAGCCACAAACCTATTTGCCAACATCAATTATTGTTCAAATAGTCTAGAGAATGTTACTTTATAAATAAAATGCCTGCGTGTATTTGCCAACAACAATTGTCAATAAATATATTTTAATTCATCATATATCAGTTTCTGTTTCATTATTAAATCAATCCAATTCACTAATTGCCCATAAGTATTCATTAGTAAAGCCCCTATTATTTAAATATGTTAGATTTTATCTGTGGAATGTCTAGTATTTACGTTGTTTATATATATGTTTAAGTCCATGAGTCTTATTGTTTTCTCCGATTTGCTAGTGGGCCGGATGAAGAATTAAATCTCGTGTGCTACCATTGTTATGTTATCCATTGGGTGTTAGATCTGGTGCTTGGAGAGTGGGTTCGAATCCAGGCTGGTCCCTGACCTAAATCTCGGGCTTGACTGGGTTTGAAGTACATTTTGTGAGTTCCAGCTCGTGTTAGATGGATAAGCATGTTTTGACTGGCACAATATATAGTGATCATGTGATATATATATATAGTAGTTAGAGGAATTTGAACTCAGGATTTTTCAATTTATTCATCTTCCATTCCATTTCAACACATGACCACACACATTCGAAAAAGATATGTGATCCTCAATATATGTACTTCGTACAGAATCCGCATTTATCAGTTACGCCAGATCATAATCTCTCACATAAATATATATGTGCAATATTAGCTTTATAAGTAATACATATATAGAGAATTGTATGCAGAATTTAGTCAAATTGACAAATTCACTTCTGTTATAGACCCTGGAACTAAACAATGCAATAGAATGCCCATAGTTTATGGTTTATAAATTCACAACAATAGACAGCAGAATCTTAAATTTTATCTAGGAAACAGATAAGTAACTAACTATGATTAGCATCTAAGAAGAGTGAAACTTTTCTATGACCTATTTTTCATGTAGTACGTCTGTATATATAAATCAGTATTTATATTTAGAAATCATATTTTATCTCATGGTGAACTCTTAATAACGTAATTGGTAAAATACAGAAGTGAATTAATGGCTTATTAAAGAATGCAGCAGAAAGTTGTTACTACGAAACAACATTTCTAATTGCATCTACGAAATACATTTCTAATATTAAAAAAATCAAGTAAAAAAATTCTGATAATAAACTGTGTATAACAAAAGTGGATCTAATGAGTATATTTAATGAGTAAATCAGTCTTGTAAAGAAACAGATATTTATAAACAAAAAAAAAAATTAAGTGCTACATAGGAATGGATATAAATTATCACATCACCCATCAAAATAAACTAAAAATCAGACAATTTCTTAACGTGAAGAGGGGATAGTAAAAAAATATAAGTGAATACATAATTAATTGTGAATCATGAAAATAAAGGGTAGAACAGGACATGTATAAAAATTAAAATAAGGAAATTAAATGCAGAAATTAAAAAATTTATTACAATAAAAGAAATTGTATAAGGAAAAAGGAAATAAATGTTCAAAAAGAAAAACTGCTTTGAAAAATAAAGAAATATAGTGAGTAAAAAGTTCAAATGTTATACAAAGTTAATAATAAAATAAAGACAAAAGAGTGAACATAAAAGAGGAAAGCTGCTAAATAATAAAAATAAAACTTAAAAGAAATTTGAAATTTAATAATAGAAATTGTGAAATTTCGATGAAAGATAAGCAATTGGAAAAAAAAAAAAAAGGAAAAATAAGACTTTGTGTTTATATACTGAATTTGTTAGATTTGAGAGACAATAAATATGTATATTAAGATATTGGAAGTATATACTATACGGACAAATGAGAAAGTGACTTGATGACTGGTGTATATAAAAGCAATATTATAGAATGTAGGGAGTAAAAGTTAATGAAAATATTGGAAAAGAATAAATGCTAAGTAATCATTAGTATATATTTCGTAAAAGTTGTGTAATCACAACTACAAAACAAATTTTTACTGATTTCCTTTTCAGTTTAAATCATTTGACACATTACAGTCATTGAATATCTCTCTTAGATGTATTTATTGTTTGGACTATTTCCATCATCTAGTATTGAATGTCTTTAGAAAAATTTAACTTTACTTAAATATTCCAAATTCATTCATCTGTTAGTAATAGCACATTAAACAGATTAGTATATGCATAATGTTTTGAAAGATATTACTTTCCCCTCTTCTTCATGTGTTGCTGGCCTGACCAATGACAGTACTAACATGGGAATCGAACCTGAACTCTTAGGTTCTTGAATATTGAATTTTAAGGTAACACTCTAACCAACTGAGCCATAAGTCATTGGTTAGGCCAGCAACACCTGAAGAAGAGGGAAAAATAATACCTCTCGAAACATTGTGCATATACTAACCTGTTTGATGAGCTATTACTAACAGTTGAATGAATTTGGGATATTTAAATAAAGTTAAATTTTTCTAAAGACATTCAATACTCATATTACATGATGGAAATAATCCAAACAATAAATTCAACTAAAACACCATCATCCCAAACCCTCAGAAAAATACTTCTCTTAGATGTTACAAAAAAAAATGATTTTTTTAAAAAAGGCAAGAATATATTGTTTTATATATATATCTCAAAAAGAACTCTTTTTGTTTTTTGATTTTAACAAAGAAAATAATCTCAGAAACAATAGTCATAATAATCAAGAAACATAACCTTTTTAATAATAACAAAGCAAATATCACATGATCACATTTCCTATACTAGCACATTAATTGTTGATAAACAGAGCAAAAATGTGCTAGTATAGGAAATGTGATCATGTGATGCTTAATGGTTTAACACCAATCCTGCCTAATAGGATAGTGGTGGCTATGGTTGTAAAAGAGCCAAAGACACCAAAATGTATGAATGCTGAACTGAGTTCAGACCCATATGACTATATAAGCTATTGAGCTTAGATTGAAAATATTTTTTGTGTTTTAAATTTCATTCTCATAGTTTTGTAGTTAAGTAGAGATAAAAGGTGGTTGCTAGAGGGTTGCATTAGATCCTAAGATCTAGATGCAGTGCTCTCAGATCCAAAGCTCCTCACTGACGAAGGCCACAAGCCAGAAACTAGTCTGGGGATATTGGATGAGTAGGCATTAGATGGGGATTTTATGCACAAGCCTTCTGGCATCCATTGATTACTCTGTTTAGCACAGGTGGCAATACTGTATGGAGAGTTTTGCTCTGTTTATCAACAATTAATGTGCTAGTATAGGAAATGTGATCATGTGATGCTTAATGGTTTAACACCAATCCTGCCTAATAGGATAGTGGTGGCTATGGTTGTAAAAGAGCCAAAGACACCAAAATGTATGGGTGCTGAACTGAGTTCAGATCCATATGACTATATAAGCTATTAAGCTTAGATTGAAAATATTTTTTGTGTTTTCAATTTCATTCTCATAGTTTTGTAGTTAAGTAGAGATAAAAGGTGGTTGCTAGAGGGTTGCATTAGATCCTAAGATCTAGATGCAGTGCCCTCAGATCCAAAGCTCCTCACTGACGAAGGCCACAAGCCAGAAACTAGTCTGGGGATATTGGATGAGTAGGCATTAGATGGGGATTTTATGCACAAGCCTTCTGGCATCCATTGATTACTCTGTTTAGCACAGGTGGCAATACTGTATGGAGAGTTTTGCTCTGTTTATCAACAAAGCAAATAGTTTTGAGATTATGCTAGAAATTCATCAAGATTCGCTGATACGATACCTTTTCTAGTCATTATGGCCATTATTTTTTTAAAAACATTAGAAATTATGACTTCTTAGAAATATTAATAATTTATACATAATTATACATGCCTATAATGAACTTTGATGCTGAATGTAGACAAAACTTACTATGAGAAAAAGACTGAAACAATGATGTAAATAATATACAAATTATAATAAAAGATTATTAATGTTAAAACAAAATGACAACTTTTAATTTCTTGGAACAATAATAAAAAATATAAAAAAAAATAGAGAAAAACATAAAAGTAATGTAGCAAGATGGAGAAAGTAATTGGTTTAAAACATATAGGAAATTGAATTGTCAGCTCCATGCTGCAGTATGATACTAAGATGGTTACAAAAAAGAAAAAAATAGTACTTGAAGAGGCAAAAAAATTAAATGTCAGTGAAAAAGAATTTAAGAAATAAAAAAATAACAATCAATATTAAAATTATTGGAAAAGATAAAACTTATTGAAAATTAAGAAGTGGAAAAAAAATCAGTCATAAAATGAAATGAAAAGATAGAAATGAATCCGGGGGGGGGGGTTAAATTCTATGAATTTTCAAATAACTATTAATACATTAAATAATAAATAAACATATATAAAAATAAAAATTAAAAGATAAATAAATAAATCATAATAATACATTCAACAAAAAATTTAAAAATAAAAGATGAATTTCTGATATAGAATGTAATTAAGAAAAGAATTCATAACATTTTGTATCTTAACTTCATGTATGTTTAAGATTTTGAAGAAAAAAACACTATTTAATTTTAATTTTTACAGAAGTAAAAAATATTTTAACACAATGATTTTTTTTTTGAAATTCTATTACAGTATAAATCAAAGTCTTTCCTTTATATTAACCCTATTCAGTAATTATTCTTATTTTATTCTTAGTTCTGATCATTTTAATCTTTGATTATATTAATTTACTTATTTGTCTTTATAGTATAATTTAAAACCTTTTTAATGACTTTTACCATCATTTTCAACTATTATCAATCCATTACAGAATAAAGATCTTTATATTTAGTCAGTTTTTCCTATCCATAGTGAAACAGACACTCTATTTCACATATATATTTTAAGGTGATTGATTGAAGACGTATATGAAAACAACTTTTCTATAATCTTATTTTTAAAAAAAGCAAAATGTTTAAATTTAAAAGAAAATTATTATATATCATTATTTTAAATAATAATCAAGAGTTAAAAGAATTGGAAAAAACAGAAGATAAATCTTCATTATTGATTTTTATAATTTTTAAATCATGAAATTGGCATTTATTAAAATATTACATTTTTAATTTTTGAAATGGTGTTGTTGTACAAAGTATAATAATCACTTGAGGCAAACTTATCAAATTGGAAAACATGGCCTAATCTACCTAATCCCTTATCTGTTCCCACTAAAACTAAATGATCCCATCATCAAGAAGAGAAAAGCACTCGGACTTAAATGAAAGCTGTTTGACAAATCAGATACAGTGGAGTCATGCTAAATTAATCCAGAGAATTGATCAGGGTATACATAGTGGAGTTTGAAGTTCAAAAAAAAAGTTCTAAGTGTTGCTTAGCTGTTTAGTTGGCAACTGATTTTAGCGTGGAGTCACCATTGGAATATTATATTTACAGCCACACTGCTTATCCCAGCTGAAAAATCTAGTTTTTACTAAGTGTGAACCCTACAGTTGTTGGATATTGAAAAGAAAAATATTAATATGAAAATGATAAGGATGACAGGCTAAGCCAGTAATAGCTTTCTCTCTATCTATCACCATAAATCTCCAAGCATACCTGGGTGAATACCAATGGAAATTAAATAATGTCATTCAGCTTAAATAAACCAACCCCTTTGTGAAATGCAATAGTAACCTGTAGTGGATGAACAACCCAGATGAAAATGAAGGTAACGATTTTATGAAATATTAAATACTTATATGTGTTTATAATCAAAAAACATCTTTCTTAAAATAAATCATAAATATATATTTTATATAAAAATATGTTTTATTGAGAATAAATCATAAATACTTAAATATTTATAATCAAAAAACATCTTTCTTAAAATAAATCATAAATGATTATCTTTTTATATGCATATACATCTAAATTAAAATAAAAAACAAATACTTATATCTGATCAGCAAAATATGTTTGCATTAAAATAAGTCATAAATGCTTATATGTTTGTATACAATATACGTTTAAAATAAAGAACAAATACTTATATCTGATCAGCAAAATATGTTTGCATTAAAGTAAATCATAAATACTTATATGTTTGTATACAATATACAGCTTTATTGGAATAACTCTTGAATACTTATATTTTAAACACACGTTATGTCAATATCGAAATAAATCCCAAATACTTATATGTTTATAATCAAAACATCTTTAATGGAATAAATCATAAAAGATTATGTAAACAAAATGTCTGCACTAGTATAAATTATATATGCCACATATATCAATCTGAATAAAATATAAACGTTATATAATTGAAATACGTCTCTAGCTGGTAGAATCATAAATGTTATGTACAAAGCACGATTATATTGGGAAGGATTAGAAGTGCTTAAGAAAATAATACACATCTATGAGAGAAGAAATTGCTAATGCTTGTCAGCAAAATACAGCTGTACATGGATCAAGGAATATTTGAATCACAACTAAAAAATTAAAGGAAACACCACGGATAAATACATCACCAGTAACAGATCAATGGAACCCAAGAAAATATGTGCATACCAGAAAATGGATCCTAAAAATGAACTATGTCAAAACTGAACTAATGATAAACTTTATGGGCTTATTGTCCATAATAACTATGAAGAACTAATGACCTTAACAAATGTTGAAACCAATTTATTGTTATATAAAACCAATTCAGTTGTTCATGTTGCATCATTTGTCATTCACTGCATTTGTTCACAAGAATCTCATGCCTCCTGAGCTATGTCCAGCATAACTAGACCTAGGTAAGTCAGGTTGCAGTGAGATGGAACCTTAGTGGTGCCGTTTGGAAAACCAAACACATAAATTTCTAGGCGTTTCCAGTCTCTATGGTACAACATCCTCTGAAAAGCAGGGAATTTGATGTAAGGTGGTTGACATCTGTATTAGGGAAAGCCAATCGATGGTTCCTTCCTAAAATATGCTCATCAGGAAATAGTCACAACCAAGGTATGCAAGTGGTTGTACGGTGGTCCAGTTACAATAGTTTATCTTCTCCTGCAATCTTTCTTATTTCATTCAAACATTTCACATCTAATTTCTTTCTAGATTATACACAATTCCTTTGTAAACAGTTAGAGTATCAGACGTTAACCTATTGTCATTTCTTCTAGTATTATGTTTCTTCTAAGATTCATTTTCTTTTTACATAACTGTGTGCTCTGTTATTTTAATCTTCTGTGTCCATGTTTCTAACTCATTGATAGATGAATCATCAATGGCACCTATAACCAGATCAAGGCTATACAAAGCATAACCTATGATCATATTTCCAGGCTATAGCACTTCTCGACTACTAGATTCAAATCCCTACCATCCAAAGCATTTTATTTGTTTTGTGTATCAACCTCTGGTGTCAGCCAACCATAGGTTACATAGTCAGCAAGCTTCAGATGACAGGCACATAATCCAGCACTAGACATATTCCATGACTAGCTCATACTCTTAACCAAGGTCCAGCACATTTAACTTAATGCATAAAAATAACTATACTCTTAAATTAATAGTGATGCAGTGACAAAAAGGAGAATAGACCAAATAATATTTAAGCAAACATTAATATTTATTCATGCACGCACATATCTAATATAATATAAAACATGATATATTTGCATAAACATATAAATTAGTTTCAGACTAAATTTTATAATAGTCCTTTGATAATTAAAGTTCATTTAAAATACCTATAAAGTGCTATAGACAAGTAACAAAATGTCTTTACCTAGGTTTTCATGATTGTCAGTTCCAACTGGGGTTGGCTTTTTGGTCTCCACCAATGTTTTCAGGGCTTGTTTTCCATTCTTTGTCTTGAGAATGAAAGAGTTTTCAGCAACATCTACTTCACCATTTTAGCATTAGTTTTCAGTGAGGATTCAGGCAGGGACAGTTGATTTGTGGAGGACTTTGGGGTCTTAAGGCCAGTCAAACACTTCTAAAGATGATCTAGCAAAGCATTTCTGCTAGATCTGCGGCTTTTTCATGAATGTTGACTGCAGCAATAATTGATTGGTTTACCACTGTGTTTACAGTTTCAGAATATCTGGATTTCTGGAGCAATGAATAATGTACCACATAAAATGAAGGTCGAACTGAATTGAATCACAAACAAAGGCCATAAGGAAAGACAATAAATGACTTTATATACCCTTCTCTCTCATTGTTTAATTTCATCATTTTTTTCAATTTTGATTGTAATTTGAATATGTTTAATTAATTTTTACATTTTGTTAATCTAATTGATTTTTACATTCTATGATCTAATCTTTTGCTTTGATTAATCTACTATCTCATCGATAGTTTACATAATTTTTTAATTAATACAATGTCAATATTATTATCAATCAGAAATCTTATAAACTAATTACATTTTTTGAAAGTTTTTACTTTTACAAACTGATTTTATTTTAACTTTCCATATTTACTTATTTATTTTTTAAAGTTTTCTTTAAAAGAGGAGAAAAGTTTTAAAACTTTTTTCTAATTCTTTTTAGATTTCTCCCCCACCCTCTTCTAAAAATACCTTTATTCTAAAAGAAAAATATGGCGAAATCTTTTGCTTTTGCAAAATTTGCATCTTAAAATCTACCTTAAAAAAAACATTTTTCTACTTTCGTTTTTATTAATAACTTAATCATTCATTTTTAAATGAAAAATATGCAATATGAGCAATATGTGAGCGCCTGGAAACATATACATTTTGCTAGTGTTACAATATTTTTATTAAGAATTTTCTAATTTTAATATCAGATTAATTTCATACATTATGTTTCTAACAATGTTAATAATTTGTTCAAAATATTTACATTTGTTAACTTCTAATTCAATATTATCAATTTTTCTTTCCATTTCTTTAAAAAGCCACAAGTATTACTGTACACTTTTTTTTAGTATTCATTTTAACTTCTTTCACTTGATCTTTATAACATTACCTATATATAGCTGAGGCAATTATTTGAAAAAACAATCCTATAATTGAAAAATATTGTCAACTTTAAATAATGTACATATTTTTAATGCTCTTACTTCACATTTTAATCCCCAAAATAATTCTTGAATACTGTTGTAAAACTTATTGAATAAATGGAATCAACTTCTCATATCTTATAATTAATTTATTAATGCAGTTTGATAAATATTCTTAATAATTTGACAACCTAAATCAATGTCAATGATAATTCAAAAGTTTTAATTATGGTCATTACATGGTTTCTTCTTCTTTTGAGGTGTTTGATAAGATTAATAATTTTAAAATGAAAAATAATTGGGTATTTGGTAGTTTAGATATTGACAACACATTTCAATCTGTTAATATATTAAGTAGTACTGAGATTTCTATTTTTGTGCTGAATAATAATAGATCTTTATCTAAGAAGAAAATTAAAGTCATTAATAATTTGGTCTTATTATTGGAGGATTCTATGTATTTTACTTATAATGGTAGGTTTTATAAAATTAAGGAAGGATGGATAATATATTATGTTTAACTATTCTTTAATATGTTCAGTTGATATCAGTTATTTGGAAAGATATGTACTTATATATTAGTCCAGAGGTGATGAGAGTCTCTGGCACAAACAAATGAGCATATAAAGACTGAATTAAATACATTTACTACTTTCTAAAATGGAAATAAATTAATTTTGTAAGTGAATATTAGCTAATATTCCAATGAAGAAAAAGTTATTAGTCAAAATGTTGGTTTTGTTGCTAATTTTATGGACAAATGATGGTGGTCTTTCTTTCATGATTGTTGAAAGAGAATAGCCATTCATAACAGACCATGGTTTGAAGTAAGAAAGTTCACTCCATAGCAGTGATGCTAAAAACAACATTTTGTAAATGGACAGAATTGCATGTTTAAATATATGTATATATTTTATTTTGGTTTGGTTACCATTTGTAATTCTTGCAAAAAAGCATAAATGCATATTTGTTTCATTTCCACTAAATAAAGTTATAGCTGTCTCTTTTTCAAAATAAAAAATCTTTATAAGTTTCAATGGTGGAAGATAATTTCTCACAAAAAGTGTAAATGCATGCTAGTAGATGTTTGTATCATTTCCAGTAAATAAAGTTATAGATCATCATTTTTCCAAATAAATATTGCTGATATATGTGAAATCTCATCACCCAACTAATAAGTAAATACAAAAAAAAAATCAATATCAACAATTGATGATTCTAATTTTTAGAATTCAATAAAATTGACCTAATGTTTGTAAATCAGTAAGATTAACAAATTTAAAAATAGCTCAAACTTGAACAATAGTAGGAGAAACAAAAAAAAAGTCACTGTTATATATGTAGGGGGGGGGGGAGAGAATATGAAAATATTTTACAAATGAAACATTTAAACAATGTCTGGAATTTTATAACGTTTTGAAAATATATCAAAAGGAAACATAATTGTGAAGTGGCAAATAAACAATGTAAAAAAAAAAAAAGAATTTAGAAATGTTAAATGACACCTTGATATAGGAAAATTATTTATGCAATAAGAAAAAATCCTATTATTAAAAACAGAGATAATACCATGAAACGTGTGAAATATTTCTACAAAGAAGTACATTAATTAAAAATGCCCCAAATTCAAAATTAAACAAAGAAAATAAAGTCTATACCACAACCAATGGCTTCCCACCTAAAGCAAGCTTCTCAAATGCAAAGGACTAAAATATATCAACAAATATATACTATTTCCCACAATTCCCAATTACACCCCATACACCCTTAGCATTAAAAACATTCTTAAACAAGTTGATTGCTTCAGAATAATAAATTTTTAATAATAAAGATTCTTAGCTTCTTTTTATTTCATTTCTTTAAAAAAAAACAACCTTAGCCTCATCAAAACTAATACTATGTCTTGTATATCTTTCATGGATATATAAATCAGAATTAAGATATTTATTTTTAACTCTACTCCAAGAATAGTATTCCTATCAAGAACCTTCTTTATATTATTTAATAAATTATTCAAAGTAATATTCCACTTCCAAGCAATTTTCTTATTTCCAAGCAAGTTAATGTTCTTAATTCATCATCATCATCATCAACCATTATCAATCCACTGCAGGATGAAGGTCTCTCCAAGTTTAATCCATCTTCTCCGATCTTTAGCTTCTCTTCTCCACAACACCCTGCACATTTTCTTATTTCATCCATCCATCTCACATGTGGTCTCTTTCTGGGTCTTTTACAATCTCTTGGAATCCAGTTTAAAATTTCAATTGTCCATCTATTATCATCTCTTCTAGCAATATGTCCAGTCCAACTCCATTTCAATCTTTTAATTTTTTCAATAAGGTCAGTAACACCTGTTTGTTGTCTTACCCATACATTGCGTTTTCGATCTTTTCTTATTACTCCCAACATACATCTCTCCATACTTCTTTGAGTGGTCTGAAGTCTCTGTATTGCTCTTCTATTAAGTGTCCAAGTCTCAGATCCATAAGTAAGAACTGGTAAAACACATTTGTTAAAAACCATCCTTTTCAAACACATAGGCATATTTCCTTTTAGTATCAAGTTATTTCTACCAAAAGCACTCCAAACAAGTTTAATTCTATGATTAATTTCCTCCATTATGTTTCCATCTGTATTAATAATCTGACCAAGGTATTTGTAACTGTTAACTTCTTCTAATTCTTCATAATCAATCTTTATTTTCATATTTTGAGCAAATCGATTAAACATTACTTTAGTCTTTTTAATATTTATCTTTAGTCCTACTTTTCTACTTTCATCTGCTAACTCCTGCAACATTTCCTGCAGCTCTGAAGCATTATTTGCAAAAACAACTACATCATCTGCGAAATCTAAATGACTTAAATACTCTCCATTTACTTTCACTCCTTTAGTTTCCCATTTTAATCCATAAAATACTTCTTGCAGCACTGCTGTAAAGAGTTTTGGAGATATGGAATCACCTTGTCTTACACCTTTCTCAATGTTGATTTTTCCAGTATCATTATGTAATCTAATTGTTGCTGTTGCATTTTTATAAATATTCTTTAAAATATGACAATATCCTGGATCTATACCTTGATGATCCAATGCTTTAATCACTGAAGAAATGTGTATAGAATCGAATGCTTTTTCATAATCTACAAATCCAAAACATAATGACAACTCATATTCGTTTGTCCTTTCTATGACTTCTCTCAATACCTGGATATGATCTATTGTACTAAAACCACTTTTAAATCCAGCTTGTTCTCTTGGTTGGTGGAAATCCAAAGTTCTCTGTAGACGAGTTGTAATTATCTTGGTAAAATTTTTATATAAAACTGATAAAAGGCTGATAGGTCTGTAATTTCTAATATCTTCTTTATCACCTTTTTTAAATATTAATATTATTACTGCATTCTTCCAATCTTCCGGTACATCTTTATCATTTAGACATTTGGTATATAACTTTGCTAAAATTGTTTCTATTTCTTCACCTGCTTCTTTTAATATATCAATTATAATTCCATCATTTCCTGGAGCCTTTCCTTTCTTCATACACTTAATTGCATGTCTCACTTCTTCATTTAAAATTCTGGGCAATTCAGAAGATGTAATAGATATAGGAGGTACTTGTTCTTTATTACTATATAATTCTTGATAAAAGTCTTCTACCAATTTCATGATGTCATCTCTCTTTTTAGTAATAATTCCATCATTTTTTCTTATTGCAGATATAAATTTCCTACCAATACCAAAATGTTGTTTAACACTTTTGAGACTTTTATTTTCTTCTACAGCTTTCCTTGCTATTTCACAGTTATACTTTCTTATATCATTTTCAACTCTTTTCCATACCATTTTACAAAATTCGAGATATTCAATTCTTTTTAATAAATCATTTTTGTATATCTTCATATTCCTTCTTTTCTTCATAAATTCTCTAGTCTCAGTAGAAATTTTATTAGTCAATTGCTCCTTTTTTCTACCAGCTATGTTTGTTGCAGTTTTTAAAAGTGTATCAGTTATTTTCATATTAATTTCATTCAAATCTGTATCATGTTCAAAATCTCCTAACACTTGAAACCTATTTGTAAGTTCTAATTTAAATTCATTAGAATGTTTCTGAAGATTAGGAACATCAACTGTAAATATTGTTTTTCTTAATAATTTTTGTCTTTCTAGTTTTACATTAACACGTAACTTACACCTTACTAATCGATGATCACTTCCTGTGTTAAATTTATTAAGAACATTACAATCTTGAAATATGTATTTTCTGTTAGTCAAAATATAATCCAATTCTGCTGTACCTTCATTTGGATGCTTCCATGTCCATTTCCTTTTAACATTTTTCTCAAAAAATGAATTCATAATATAAAGTTTTTCTTTTTCTGCAAACTCCACAAGTCTATGTCCTCTCTCATTTCTATTACCATAACCAAAATTACCTACAGCAATTTCATCTTTCATTTGTCTACCAATTCTAGCATTAAAGTCTCCCATAACAATTTTAAAATGTTGTTTACTCTGATCAAAAGCCTTTTGTACATCCATATAAAAATCTTCTACTACTTCATCACAATGAGAACTTGTTGGGGCATAAACCTGAATTATCTGCATTTGGTATCTGCTATTAAGTTGTATAACTAATCTTGCCACTCTGTCCAATACACCATCAATCTCCACAATATTGTTCTTCCACTTTTTATTTATAATGAATCCTACTCCACTTGTATTTCCAATATGTGTGCCTTTATAATAGAGTATATGTCCACTTTTTAAATCAATTGTTTCTTCTCCTTTTCTTCTAACTTCACAAAGTCCAATAATGTCCCATTTAATATAAGACAGTTCTTCTTCTAATTCTTGCAATCTTCCTTCACTTGAAAGTGATCTGCAGTTGTAAGTACCTAAATAAAAAGTCGTCATCAAATGGCAGCCTGGGTCCGCAATCAGGGGATTCTTAGCACCCTCCGCCTTCGGCCACCAACCGCTGCCTTGGTTGGTGACTTTACAGCCTCCTGGGAATAAGGGCCATGCTTTATTTTTGTCTGTCATAATTGTATATATGTATTGGAAAAATATTTATCATTTACACAAACATTCATTCTGCCTTATCAGGCACTGAGAAGAAAGACCATGGTGTTTCTTGATCTTAAACTCAGAGGTAAAAAGCCAATAAACTCACCACGCTGGCTAATGCGTGTTGGTGAGCAGCTCATCCATGTTCGTATACTATATGAATAATCACATAGTAATAATAGCTGCAACGACAAGAACATATGGAGTGGACATTAAGAATTTGCCCTGCTCGGTTCCTTTAAGGCCTCCAAGAGGAATCAAAGGGTCTCCTTTCAGTTAATAGCAAACTCCTTTCTGCAGCCATGTTCTTAATTACAATTCTACAAGAAGAAAATTTACAAGGCAAAGAAATAAAATCATATTTACTTTTATCCTTCACATTAATGCAATTATTAACAGAACCATAATTACTATTAAATAAAATATCCTATAAACTTGACCTTTTTGAAACAAAGTCACTTTATTAGAACGATTTAATCTCTGATTTCTATAGCAACATTTTCTTAATGCAACTACTGTATGGGAGACAGATTGATAGCTATCAAATCAAATTATAGATCATAAATACTTATTTTTAATAAAATGACTTCATATCAAATGATTATTCTTTAAATCTCTTATCAATAAATCTAAAAATTTTAATTTAACAAAATCTAATCCATCCATTTCTCCTAATTAAATTTATTTAACAACTCTTCCAATTCATTTTTTTCAACTACATTACAAACAATCAATATATCTAACAAATAATTTTAAATATACACAATCATAATTAATACCTTCTTCTTCCTCATCAAAATATTATATAATATTCACTTTTGGAAACTTGAGTTGAGTCAAGCCACTATGAAAAGGTATGGTTAGCCCAAATATATATATATTCTAATTTAATAGCACTGAGTTAACTTTGGGCAACTTCTTTCCAGAATCATAGTGCAAAATTAATATTAACTAACAACATGAGAGCAAGCTGACTATATAGTTTATAAAATATTCACTTACAAAATGTATTCATTTTCTTTTTAGAAGATTGTAAATGTGTTTAATTTGGTCTTTTTATAACATTTGTTTGTGCCAGCGACTTTCATCTCGCTGGACTAATACGTAAATACCAATTTTGCTTAATGATTTCAGTCTCTAGGTCAAATCTATACAGTATATTATTATGTTTTGTAAGTTAAAATATAATTCAATTATGCATTCATTTGGATATATCCATACCTATTTCCGCTGATTTTTCTTTGAAAAAGAGTTCATAATGTCCTTCCATTTTTCCTATCCACATTTTCCCAGAGCTCTTTAATTTTTCATTTTCCAAGGTCCAAAAAACATTCTGCATATCTATATAAAGTTTGCATTCCTTTATAATTACAACTTATAGGAGAATAAACCTAATTTATCTGGATTTTGTATCTTCCATTAAGTTGCATAAATATTATTGCCACGCTGTTCTCAGCCTAATGGTTAAAGAATTATGATGTTTCAAAAAAAAATCATTACATTAATTCAAATGTATTAAAGATTCAAATAATTAAATATTGTTACAATGGGAAAAGTTAAAAAGCAGTGGGTTTACAGTATTTTATTCGTTACTTTTCTAAAATTAAATATTTTGTTTGTTTTTTTCTAAGATTCTCAGCATAATACTTTTTATAAGATATAAACATTTTTTTAAATATATGTATATATTTTTCTTTTTATAATTATTATTCAATGTTCTATTTATTCACATGATCACTATCTCTTATACTAGCACAATCCTGCCTAATAGGATAATGGTGGCTATGGTTGTTAAAGAGCCAAAGACACCAAAATGTATGGGTGCTGAACTGAGTTCAGACCCATATGACTATATAAGCTATTGAGCTTAGATTGAAAATATTATATTTTCAATTTCATTCTCATAGTTTTGTAGTTAAGTAGAGTTAAAAGGTGGCTGCTGGAGGGTTGCATTAGATCCTAAGATCTAGGTGCAGTACTCTCAAATCCAAGGCTCCTCACTGATGAAGGCCACAAGCCAGAAACTAGCCTGGGGATATTGGATGAGTAGGCACTAGATAGGGAATTTATGCATAAGCCTTCTGGCATCCATTAAGGGTGGCACTACTGTATGGAGAGAGTTTTGCCTTGTTTCTATTTATTCCTGTGTTTAATTATATTAATGTTTTGTACATTTTGATGTAATGGTAGGGTAGAGATAGCAAATTCTGGAGCTCAAAATCTACTGATCATGACCCAGTTCTATCACTTCTGTTGTTCAAAACTTCTTATGAACTCCCAAGAAATAAATCAATTGATTATTTTTATAGGATTTAATTAAGATTGATTTCCAATCATTATTTTGTACTGTTCCTCTATAAGAGCTGTTGGAGAAATCTTTACAATACAATAGACAATTGTTTTAATTTTTACTATAGTCATATATATATAAGCAACACAGATATCAATTAAATAGAATTAAAAGTACAGAATTTGTACAAAAATTTACCCTAAGATTAGGGAAATGCAGCAATCCCCAGAAGAAATTACAAAGTAAGAAGAATTACAAAATTTGTTATAGGAATAAATGTGAAATTCAAGAATAAGAAGAAAAATACTGTTTTCTGTGGTAAAATTAATAGTATGATAGTTCAGTTATAAGAGAAAAAGAGAAATTTAGTTTAGTGAAGAAAATGATAAAAGTATAGAAAAAGTGAATAATAATAATAACAGTTGAAAAAAATAAGAATAAAATTACAATAAACAAAAAAAAAAAATGTCTGAAAAAAATAATTTAAAATAAATGATGCAGCAAATTTAGAAAATATTGGTAATATTAATATTGGTAATAAAATAATTTTATTTTCTTCAGTTTTGGATGAAATTGCAGCCTTCATCAGACATGTTTAATTTTATAAGTAGACCAGATGTACTTGGCCTTTTGAAAGACAATTGTTTTTATATGTGAATTTGACAGCATTATTTCCTTTGTATTAAATTCTTCGTATTAAAACTTACGGGTTACTAAGCATAATATTTGTCTTTTTTTTTAATTAGTTGCTTTAACAAATTTTTTTAAAGATTTTATGTAAATTAAACCAAAGATTTTAATATTATATAAATAAATGTGAGAAATTCACAATTGAAAAAAAAAATTGTTTGGAGCATACCCAGCAAGTATTAATAGATTTATCTTTATTAATAGTTTTGTGTACTCAGTTGGAAGCCTGGTCCACAAACCTATTAATAAAGCTAAATTAAAAATTTTAAATATACCTGTTATATTTGGTATGTGAATTTGACAAGGACAACTCTAAATGTTCTGTTTTATTAATGACAGAATACAAAAATGATAGCCTTAAAAGGTACCATTTTCATAATAATTTTTCTTAATTGGTTGCTTTTGCAATTTTGTTTTAATATTTAATGTAAATTAAACAAAAGATTTTAATATTATATAAATAAATGTGAGAAATTTTACCAAACTGAAAGGCCATCATTACATGTTCTGATTGATATGTGAATTACATATAAATATTATGATTTATTAATGGCAGAATTAATTTCTTTGAATAAAGTAATTTTTTTTTTTGATTGCTTTTGAGTTTGACACGTGACAGCCTTACAAACAAACATACATTTACCATTCAGACATTAGAGAAAATAGGGATTTTATATGTGATGTGATGTATTTGGCTTCTCCTTAAATGAAGTCAAGAATATTTCAGCAATTATGCCCAGATAAACCTGTTAGCCACTTTATTTTCCATTCCCCACTCTAAATTTTCCCATATTCTGCTCCATCCCATTTCCACAACATAATCTTTGTCAACTCTATAACTTTATATCTAAATCCCCTTTATCTTTTTCCAAACCCAGCATAAAAACCAATAATTCACTTTCTGTATAATCACTTTTTTCATATTTATTCTTCCATAACTTCATTATATGTACCCTTTCTGTTTTCAAGCATTTACATTCAATTAACAAATGCCTAATATTTTCTATTCCTTCCTTACATAATTTACAAAATAAATCACCCATTTTTTTCCACTTACATGTATATTCTCTTGCAGCTATCTATGTAAAAGATTTTTAAATCTCTGTTAAAAGCTTAATTTCAGCTAAAACAGAATTATAACTGTTTGAACAAATGCTAAAAAAGGAGATATTATTATTTATAATGGGAAATGTTATTACTGTGATCAAGCAGAAAATTTGAAATGGCAATGTGAATTGTAAAATACTGAAAAGGAATAGATTAAAATGTCAATCATAAAAGATGACCCAAATTCAGCTAAAAAGCACTTAAATGTTTAGAAAAAAATCACTTATAAACAAAGAATGTCGTACTATATAAAAGGGGGTGGAAATGTTTTTTTTTACATCTACTTTTATTTGAATATTTTTTTTAATAAATTTGTGAAGAAGAATTTACTTTTTTTACTCTCTTCTGCAATTAAGGCTTTTCACCAACCATCACTAATTCATTTTCACTTTTTCTAATATGTCCAAATCTTTGCTTATTCTTCCTGACCATTTTTATTATTTCTTAACCTCTTTTTAAAGATATCTTCATTCTCTTCAATAGTCTTTTTTTTTCCTTAATATTATATACCAATGCTGATCAAACTATTGGGAAGTTCTAAAGAATTTGTGTTATGTAGATGCAAAATATTTAATCAAACTTTGAGTAAAATTAAATTATATTTTACTTTAAAAAATGTAATGTCTTAAACAAAAATTTACCTAGCCACTTTTTACAATAAAAAAATATGATTAAAAACTACAATTAAGACATAAAAGCAGTACAATTTCAAGAATTGAATATTTGAAGTAAAGAAGATGAAATGCAGTTCTGATAGATGATGAGCATCTGAAAACTACTGCAAAAAGTAATTTAAATATAAAAGTGCTGTAAAAAATTAAATAAGCATCCAATGGTGTCAGTTAAAAAGTTTACAAAGAAAATAAAGTCAGATGTGACATGACTTAATTTAATAAAGCTTGTGTTTAAAAATGTTATATATAGAGCTCGCAAAACAAACTCTTAACAAGTTTTGTAAAATACCCCCAACCTCAGACCAGTTTCTGGTACTGGCATCCTCAGTGAGATGCTAGAATATTCAATCATTAGATCAAAAATACTAGGACAAATCTAGCACTTTATCTAATGTATAACTATTAAGTAGAAACTCTGAAATTTTCAGACATCCATATGTCTTCCAATCCAGCTATCTAACTTAAATAGCCATATGGGACTAAACTAAGTTCAGATACACCATATATTAATAGCTTTAGCAATATAAAATCACCAAAGCCATCATAGCAAAAAATAAATTTACAAAAAAAATCAAGTCAGATGTCACATGACTTAATTTAATAAACCTTGGTTTTACAAATGTTATATATAGAGCTCGCAAAACAAACTCTTAACAAACTTTGTAGAATACTCCCAAACTCAGAGTTTCTTTTGCGAGCTCTATATATAACATTTGTAAACACAAGCTTTATTAAATTAAGTCATGTGACATCTGACTTGATTTTTTTTTTTGTAAATTTATTTTTTGCTATGATGGCTTTGGCGATTTTATATTGCTAAAGTTATTAATATATGGTGTATCTGAACTTAGTTCAGTCCCATATGGCTATTTAAGATAGATAGCTGGATTGAAAGACATATGGATGTCTGAAAAATTCAGAGTTTCTACTTAATAATTATACATTAGATAAAGTGCTGGGCTTATCCTGGTATTTTTAATCTAATGATTGAATATCTTAGCACCTCACTGAGGACACCAGTAGCAGAAACCGGTCTGAAGTTAGGAGTATTCTACAAAGCTTGTTAAGAGTTTGTTTTGGGAGCTCTATATATAACAGTTAAAAAGTTGTGAGTAAAATTTCAAAAACAATAAAAACATTTTAAAACATTTATATTTGTATTGAAAATAAGTGAAAACTGATAATGAAGACTGATGATGAATGAACTTTTCACACATCTTGATTTTCATTATTTTAAGATATTTCCAAACTCCAGAGCTCCTTAAGATTTAGAATGTACATAAGACACAAAACTATATTAAAAAGTTGTAAGTCATCACTGTCTGTTTTATATGAAATTAGCAAATGTGCTCACTTTCGTGAGGACTCTTTTATACTGAAAAATAAATATTAGCTAATTTATGAAGTTAAGTAATATCATGAATAAAAAAAATGGTCCTACTTTTAAGACTGTGAGATATAAAGTAATACATCAGTTAGATATTTCTACCCAGGAAAAATATATTACACACATGACAACACATAGCATTATTACCCAGAGCTAGCTAACCCATTGAAAAAAAAAATATCATGTGCTGATAAATTAGTTAAGTCAATCAAAGCTACAATAAAAATACTTTCATTATAGTCATAAATTTTCTATGCATTGTTGTTCTCTTTGAATACATATTTTAGCCATAGGAGAGTCCCTGTTGATAAACCCAAAATGTTAAATAGCATAAAATCTTTCCTGCAATTATATTAATGTGAAAAAAAATGTTAAAGTTGATCTATTACATCTTGAGTTATAAGATAAAAATAATACTGTTATAATCCAAATATTTTTTTGCATTGCTCCTGTAAAGGGTAGCTTACAATGCACACACTCTTAAAAGGATCAAGCTTATTTATTGAACACAATCTATTTGGAATTTATATTAATAATGGGTAGATTATTTGTTATTATTATTACATATATACATATAATACATGATAAATTACTAAGTTATAATAAATAAAATACAATCAATATTTTAGAAAGTAATATTGCATATATATATATAATACTATTTGATTAAATAAACTGTAATGTATATATTATTTTTTTGGTTGTTTTCTCATTCTTGGTGTTCACCACAGGATGGCATTGATGCTAAGCAAAAACATATACATATAACGATTCCGGGCCGGACCTAAATGATCGATTTGATCTAAAAAGATCTGATTTCTTAGATTTGTAATAAAATATTCTATTAACTAATACTATTATATGATGTTAGTTTTTTTCATTTTTGTAAATGTTTATTAATCTTATCTTGTTTTTTAGTTTGTGTGTGTGTGTATCTTTAAAGTTACAGTGTTTTTCTAATTTTTTTTTGACTTTACGTGTGTCTTTTTAAAGTTACGGTCTTTTTTTTTTTTTTGCAAGAGTAAATCAATAATTTTATTCAAAAGCAAGATGTAATAAGTAAATGTTTATTAATCTTATCTTGTTTTTGAGTTAGTGTGTGTGTCTTTAAAGTTATGGGGCTTTTTCTAATTATTTTTTTTTTGGACCTTAGGTGTGTCTTTTTAAAGTTACGATATTTTTTTTGCAAGAGTAAATCAATAATTTGAATCCAAAGCAAGACGTAATAAGTCAATGTTTATTCATCTTAGATTGTTTTTTAGTTTGTGTGTGGGTGTGTCTTTAAAGTTACGGGGCTTTTTATCATTTTTTTTTTGGACTTTATGTGTGTCTTTTTTAAAAGTTACGGTATTTTTGGTCAAGAGTAAATCAATTATTTTATTAAAAAAGCAAGACGTAATTCTAAATCTATCAAAAGTAACATCACTACTATTTATTAGTAAGGACCGTCATCGAAAGACTCGATTAAAAAATGATACCCGACTAATTTCCGTTTTCTTTTTTTTTTGGGGGGGGGGGAGTAATGAATCAGAAAGTGGATACTAAATTTTAAAATGATAGCCGACTAATTTGCATTTCTTTCAACAGCAATTAATCAGAAAGTGGGTTTCTTTTTTTTTTTGGTAAATCTTGTGTATATATGTAAAAACAAACAAACCGTAATTCAAATACTCCATTGAAAAAATCAAAACCCCGTTGAATTTGCTTTTTTTTTTTTTAAAGACAGTAATTAATCAGGAACTGGGTTGGTTTTGTTAGTGTGTAGATATAAAAACTAATCTTATTTTGAAATAATAAATGTAACAAAATTAAAATAATAATACCCGACTAATTTTATTTTTCGGACAAGTAATTCTTAATAATTAGACACTGGGTTGTTTTTGTTCGTGCGTATATATATATATAGCGAAAGTAACTAGTCATGGACGAATTCTCGCGAAAACGATACTTTTGCGTGATCCTTGAAATTTTTCCGTTCGGCACCCTTAAAAGCCATTTTTGAGGGTTACCCCTTCGTAATGGAATCTTCAGGACATTATTACTAAACTTACAACAGTAAAGTAAGTTACAACACATTAAAAAAAAGATGTCTTATCAAATTTTAAAAACTACGATTGCTTCGAATACACATACTCTCACACGAAACTACAGAGAAAATAGATATTCTACTATTACAAAAAAATGATGAACCAAATCGAATACTATGGCAGCCGATCAAGGCATTTCTTTCTCTCTGCTTTTAGCATAGAAAAAAGCCACAACCGGCAGCCGACAGGAACTCTTTCTGTGTTTTATCATAGAAAGAAGTCTCTTTGTGTTGGCTTCTGTCGCCGCCACCTCCTCCTCCATCCAACATAACGTGAGGACTCTTTTCTGCGTTTATAACGTAGAAAAATTCCTCTTTTGTTGGGTGAAGGCCGGGGAAATGGTATATTTCTAGGAATTGACCTAGAAATAGCGATATCTTGAGGCGAACACCAGGGATAAGAAAACAACCAATTCTTTTAATTTAAAATTGAATATTAATTTATAGTTAAATGAATTTCGGATGACCTGAAGTTAATTAGGTGGGCACATATGTGTGAAAATAGAACTGATTTTATTATTTTTTTATTTTTTTTATTTGTAATAAGTGAAATGTTTTTAAACAATACATATAAAAATCTAAATGAATTTAAACAATAGGCAGTTAAAAATCTTGGAAATCTATGCACGTGAAATGTATAAAAACAAAAGACAGTTTACAAATTGTTCTTCATATTGTTATAGCACCTGCAACAAAAGACAGCAATTTAAAAGTAAAATTTAGAACGCTAAAATGGAGTTTTACTTTTTCTTTTAGCTAAATTATAAACATTTTAAAAGTCAAATGCTGTAATTAAAAGTTTATCAAATTCAGGGAAAAGGAAGTAAAATAAGAAGTAAGAATAAGTGATAAATTCTTAAATAATTAAATCGTGTTTTAAAAGTTATTGGAGTAAATTTGAATATTTTAAATTTTTTTCAAAAAGAATAACGAGAATTAAATCTGCTGAAATTGGAAAAAAAAAAAAATAATGAAATAATTTTCTTAATATATATTTAAAGTGCTTCAATACAAATATATGATTATAAATAATTATTAAATTGTACTTTAATATGAAAATGGGCTAGAGCAAAACATTCTATTGTGTGTCGTGGTATTTCCTACCAGCTGCATTAACCCTCTATATCTATATATATTTTTCTACTTTATTGTAAACACACAAGAAGATGCCTGCAGTCCAAAGTAAACAAGGATTGGAATACTTTATGGTGAATCAAATGAGGATCAAGGTGTTTGCCATTAAACACAACTACAGGAGACACCATCGTACCTATCTATCCTTGCTAAGGAAAAATGATTTACTAAGTGAAACTGCTTTGAAGAACAACTTGCCTAAATACCAACTACTACTGCTTCTATTATGATGATTTTTATGAACTTTGTTCCAATTACAATTTTTTTTTTTTAAATCAAAGAATCAATATTGTAAATTTTTGTTTACTTATTTATTTATTTTTAAATCTTGTTATCTATCTGTTGTATTTTCACACTCTGATGCTGAAGCCTCATTTTTCAGAATTAGCAAAGAAGAAAAGGGGGGATTATTCATTTTGATATTGTTATATTTTCATTATAAATAAAATTTAGGTAAACCCACCTGCTTCACATCAGGTTATCTACATAAATATTGAGGTAAGATTCTCTAAATTTATTTTCATAGGTTAAATTACAACACTTATACAGAATACATATTATATGTTTTATTTTGTGATTAACCTTGTGTATATATTTTCCAGTATGTTTGACTAATCAACTAGTATCTATCTATCTATCATATATATAAATTGGGGAAACTTGTTAAATAGGTTGTTAACATCTGCAAATATATATAATTTAGCTAGCCAGCATCTCAATGATATTAAATAACTAAAGTTTATTTTTCTATATAATTATGATTTGTAGAGAATGAGTGACATAGGTGGATTTCTATCATGGGTATAAGGGTTGGATTATAATAATCATTAATTAGTAAAATGGTAGAGGTTCACATGTGACACATGTACATATGATTATTATTATTTTTTATATTTTTTTTTATCATTACTATTGTTGTTATACTTGATATTTATTATTGTTAATAAATGTTTAAGAGTTTGTATTATTCCGGTCTCTGGTTTAATGAGTTGTCCTGACATTCCACAGTCTATAAACAATTAGGCATGCATACACATCTATTTTTCTTATCATATAAAAGCTTGAAAATAAAACAAATATAATAAATGCTAGTTGTAACCTATATATAGGTGCAGGTGTTGCTGTGTGTATCTGTTCATACCTGCTAAAGGAGTCAAAAGCAATATTCTCTCTGGGTTTGAATATTAGGGCATAACGGAATTTAAAAGGGGAAAAGTGGATGAACTAACCTAAATTGCATTTATTATTATTAAATAGGGATAGAGTTAGTCAATTAAAGTGTATGCAATCATTGGTTAAGCATTTCATCAGGTTCTCATTAGCATTCTATCAGATGACCCACAGTCTGAACATAGTTTGACGCAACTTTTTTCCATTCTAAGCCTGGTAGGTCTCTGCAGATTGTTTCATTAGGGGCAATAAATTAGAGCATATTAATTTATCCCCACACCATATTGCTACATCTGCATAGTAGTACAGTCTGCAAGTTAATTGACCATCCATTACATCTGGTGCATTATAATTGGGCTTAGTTAATTTATGACTGTTGATGAAGAGTACTGCCCATTATACTGATGTTAGCAATGTTTGGGATTAGTTGTAATCATCATTCCATCCATTATATCTGGCACCAGCAATGTTTGGGGCTCGATAGATAGGTGTATCATCACATTTGTAAGTTGGTCATACATTGAGATTGAACCAGCTGATTGTTGAATCTGATCAATATATCCAAGTGGGAATCATTCCGTCCGTTATATCTGGTGACCAACATGGATGCACGATGTGTAATGGGATTACACACTGCTAAAGATCGAATTAGCGACTGGCGTGACTGGTATGATAGGTATTAGGGGGGTGTATGATGAGAATCTTTCCATCCATTATACTCCCTTTAAGGTGGTCCACTATACAAAAATCACTTTTACAATCATTATGTATTTTTGATTGATTTTAGTCCAAAATTTGCTGTAAATGAGTTATAATTATCTTAATAAAACTTTTTCATAGAATTGATAAAAAAAACTGATAGGTCTGTAATTTTTAATGTCCAACTTTTACAGGAAATTTCTTAGTATCCTCTGTTTTCATTTATTGCTTTAACTGATGATATACAATCTCTCGAGAAAAAAGACATAATTTAGTTCTGTCGGTCATGAATCTAAGTAAGATGGGGTACTTAAAAGTAACCAGAATTTTGTAATAAAAATTATTTATTTATTTTTAAGTTTTATAAATGTAATCTCCTTCAAAGTGTTGTCCATTTGATACAATACAGAAGTCTAACTGGGTTTTTCACTTTTCAAAGTAGTCCGGAAACACTTGCAAAGTGATGACTTTTTTCACCTCTCCTAAAGCCCACATTTTTTCATTCAAGAAATTTTTTAAGAAATCACACAAAGTGAGATCAAATGAATGACTGATAGATAAGCTGGGTCATGCTGTAATTAAAAATTATTTTATACTCAAGTCTTTGTATGCTGATGTATATTATGCCAGGTGAAGCTTGCACTCCTCACTTTGTCACAAAATGGAATGCTTAAGTTTTAATGGATCATGTAAACATTTCAGAACTAGTAAAACAAACGCCTGACCATTACGAACTAATTCTGAGAGAAAAATGTCATTTGTGGCAAAAAAAAAAAAAATCAGCATTGTCTTAACATTGGACTTGCCATGCTTTTTAGAGATATGGTGAAGTTGATACTTTCATTAAACCACTTGTAAACTTGTGTTTTTCTGAGTTCAGCTTGCTTATAATCTGTTTCAAGCATTACAATTGTTTTCCCTGTTGTTTCCCCTAAAAGAAAACATAATTTCACATTGTTTAAATACTTCAGCCATTACAAAAAAAATCTACAAATGTGAAAAGCACTTTACAAAAAAATGTGCTCCATAGCACCTCGATTTCATACCATGATATTATTTGGAAGGGTCTCCACAAGAGATATATAGCAACAGAAGCATATACTAGGCACACATTTCAGAGAATGATTTGTGGATCTAAAGTCCGCACATATTTCTTGCCTTTAACAAACTCAACTAATATTTCAGTTAAGAACTATCAGGTAACTGTAAAACCTGATGTTTCTTGATCTTAACCTCATAGATAAGAAGTTAGTAAAGTCATTGCACTGGCAAATGTGAGTTGGTGAGAAGGTTCATCCATGTTCATTTACCATATGAATAATAACAATACAGTATGTATATCTAAAAAAATAAATCAATGTAAATCTAAGAATGTATTAATAGTACTAGCCTTTGATGTGAGATAAATAGACAAATTTTATAGAAATAAAATTAAGAGAAAATAACTACATTAAAAATAGTCTAGGATCAAATTATAAATATTATTATAGAAAGATTTGTTTTGGCTTAAATAAATAGACATTATTATTTAAATACTATAAAAGATATAAGATAAATTAAATTAAATTATGTAAACAGAGTTACAAGAGAATGGCTAAATAACAAACAAAGCAAACAGATAATAAAGTTTACTAAATAATCTTGTCATAAAGCTGAGGAAAAAATAGAAATCTATCACTTCAAGTGTTAAATAAAATGGGCAACGAGAATCATTTTTAAGAAACAAAATCAAATTTGAGAAAATAAACAAAACATTTCATTTGGCCTACCATAACAGATATTGGGCAATGTAAGTGGACTTTAAAGTCTAGAAAAACCAAAATAAAATTAAATGTAAAAAGTAACTAAACTATTATATCTTATGTAAATATTTTAATTTATATAGCACAATGTTTTTTATAAATTATAATAATAACTGTAGCTTATTCCACTGCACGTGCTTTACAGATCGAATGCTAATTATAATGAATACTCTCGTTTCCAAACTCAAGATAAAGCCTTTTTAAAAGATAGAAATGGATCCACTCTATCCTTTTCACCCAAACTATATGTATGGCAAATCTAAAGCATTTGGAACTGAGAGCGTGAAGATTTAATTGATCACTTTAAATTACTTATAATCTGATTATTTGTTGATGACGCGAAATTTTTACTATTTACGATAAGTCATTATTAAATGAAAACTTTAAACATATGTAAAGATTTTAATTTATATAGAATGATGTTTTTTATAAATTAGAATAATAACTGTAGCTTACTCCACTGCAAATGCATTTTACAGATCGAACGCTAATTATAATGAATACTCTCAGTTCCAAATGCTTTAGATTTGCCTATATATATAGTTTGGGTGAAAAGGATAGAGTGGATCCATTCTATCATTTAAAAAGACTTTATCATGTGTATGGAAAGAAGAGTATTCATTATAATTAGTGTTCGATCTGTAAAATGCATGTGCAGTGAAATAATCTATAGTTATTATTATGATACCTTATATAAAGTAGGATGAAATTTGGTTACAGGTACAGACAAAGAATCTACAGAAAAAGAGCTCTTCTGAGTAGTTTAGTTGCTAGCATTTTAATGGCCAAATACTGTGATATTGTTTCTTACTATTAGCATCCAAAGACAAGATAACTAAAAATGGACAAATGACTAAATACCGTTATAAATGTAATACTGAAATTAAAAATATAAAATTATTAATAGATAAAATCTACTGATTGATATGATTGTCAGTTATTTATAATGAAAAATGATTAAAAAAAAACCAGTTTGCTTGAAATTGTACATTTAATAATAAATTGTAAATATGTTAATAAATATGTCTATCTTATTTGTTCTTATGTATACATTTCTGCAGATTATTCCTTTCTAATAATGATAAAATGTGTGGGTGGTACATATTTTAAATTTTAAAAAAAGGATCTTAATTGCATCTCACACACAGTGTCCCTTTATTTTGAATAATTTTAAATTAATATCAGATGCATTAGCAAATTAACTTTAAATTCTCTAATAAGTATTATCTGTAACAACTTCCAAATATATATAATATACACTCTATATGTTCAGACATATGGAAAATAGCTAATCAAACACAGATTACTGCATAAATATTTATAGTTTAAAGTTAAGTTTTTGGTTTTTTTTTAACAATTTTATTCAACATTATTATCGTTCAAGGATGAAGAAACTTTATTTTGAATATTTCAATTAACAAAATATAAATATTGTCTTAATATTCAAATATTAAATATATTGTCTAAACTAAATTTAATGTAATTAGTATAGATAATATACTTATATTTGAATATTACATATCCATCCAATATTCTGCCTATCCATCTTCTGTGTAATTAAATGGACATATTAAAGTCCTATGTATGATGGGTCAGAATGACTTAAAATCAACATGGGTATGACAATAATATTGGCAATAATAAAGATTTTGATTGTTCCATCATTGGATTTTCAATGATATGAATGGCTGAAGAATTGGAAGATTGAAGCTTGTCCATTAAAGTTTGAAGATTTCTTATCTTATTATAAACTGAGTAATGATTGTATATATGTATGGGAGATGGTGATCTGGGCCAACTGATGAGTGCTGGTTCAACATGAAATATATATACTGGAAACCATTTATTTTTTTCACATGTATGTGGTCATGTGTGTCAGTTGTATAAGATAGAGTGCATAGCTGGAGGAAGCTTGAAAGTCTGAGTTCAAATATTGTCTTAAATAAAATTAAAAAATCAATTATTCAAATTTTAATGTGTGAATATTGTCTTCTGTATCAAACTGGGTGTCTCAAAAATAATGAAACATATTGTAGTAAAAAACACATTACAAAGTAATAGGAAAGTAGATGTTTTTTATTTACAATTTTCTTTAAAAGCATTTTTATTTAACAGTTCATTTACATCAAAGAGAGACAATCTATGGCACATGCAACAAATTGGTGCACTGTGGGACTAAATTTGGCACATTGGATACCTCCATAATAAAAATAAAAAGCCTATACCTTTGTGTTATTACTCAGAAAAAGAACTTAAAACAAATATTCAAATTCAGTGGATCAAATTTTTAAAAAATTGTTCCACATTTATTCCATAAGTATATGTTTGATACTTGTCTAATCTTGAAAGTATAATCCAAAGAAAATCCATAATGGCTTTTACCTTTTATTTTGTAATTGTTTGTCTTTTGTAATTCTTGCAATTTTGTTTTTTATGAAAATTATTTTAATCATTAAAATTAATTTAAAAACAAAATAAGATCATGTCTGACTAATTCAAATTTAAAAATGTTTTGCAACTTTCAGTAACAAAGTTAAATCCAAAAATTAAAAAATCCAAAAATTAAAAACTGGGTAAATTCAAAATAGACTAAGAAGTATCACTAGGGTATATTTAAACTTTAAATTTTTCTATACTGTATTATCATATTATGAAGAAAAAAATTAAGTATTATTTATAATATAGAATAATAGTGCAAAAATTGTACAATGCATGTGAACTAATATGCAAAAAAAAATTTGTGCATGGATTGCAAAACATTGGCCACATGTTACTTAGGCAATGGCACCAATAAGTTAAAAGTTAGTACAGTAAGTGAAATCAGGTTTTAGATAAGAATATCATCACTATCATTATTTCTATTATTATCAATTAACTGCAAGATGAAGTTCTCTTCAAATTTAATCCAGTTTCTCCAATATTTAGTGTCATCACATTAAAAAATTTCCTTATTTCATTCATCTCACATGTGACCTATTTCTAGAACTCTTTTACATTCTCTTGGAATCCAATTTAAAATTTCAAATGTCTATCTATTATCATCTCTTCTAGCAATATATCCAGCTCAGATCCATTTTTGTCTTAATTATTTCAACCATGACAATAATATACATTTGTTCTCCCATCCTTATTGTTATTGGCAACATATATTTCTCCTTATTTTGTAGAGTGTATGAAGTCTCTGTATCACTTTTCTGTGAAATGTTTAAGTCTCAGATCCATAAATAATAATTAGTAAAATATATCTATGAAAAATCTTCCTATTTGAAAACATGCATATATTTCCTTTAATTATAAGTCATTTCTACCAACAGTACTATAACCAACTTTAATTCTATAATTACTTTCATACATTACTTTCATTTGTATTAATAATATGACCAAGATATTTATAGATTCATTCTTCTAATTCATAATTATCAATTTTTATTTTCTTCTTATTAAAAATCCAATGAACTATATTTAATTCTTTGTACTTTCAAACTTTCATATGATAATTCTTATAACATTTCCTATAGTTTTGAAGCATTATTTGTAAAAACAATTATATCAACTGCAAAATCTATATTACTTAAATGATTTTCATGTATTTTTAATCTCTTACTTTCTCATTTTAATTCACAAAATACTTCTTGTAAAACTGCTGTAAAAAGTTTTGGATATAGAATCACTCTGTAATGCACCCTTATTAGTATTACTAATTTTAGGATTATCATGTAATTTAATCAGTTGTTATGTTTAATATTCTTCAGAATATGCTAATATCCTGAGTCTATATCTTAACGGTTCAAAGCTTTAATCCCTGTAGAAATATTTATAGAATCACTTTTTCATAATCTACAACTCCAAAACATAAAGATAACTCATACTTATTGATCCTTTCTATAGTTTTTCTCAATACTTAGATGTGATCCATTATGCTAAAATATTTTTTTAAAATACAGCTTGTTCCTTTGTCTGGTTAAAATCCAAAATTCACTGTAGTCAGATTGCATTATTTTCATACAAATTTTGTATAGAACTGATAGATGACTGAAAGGATTATAATTTCCAAGATCTTTCTTATCACCTTCCTTAAATATCAATATTACTTTTACACTTTTCCAATCATCTGGTATACTTCTCACATTTAAATATTTGATATATAATTTTGTCAACATTTTTTTTTATTTTTTTTTGTCTGCTTCTTTTAAGATACCAATAATAATTCCATTGAATTCTGGGACTTATTCTTCTTCAAATTTAATTGCATGCCTCATTTCTTCATTTAAAATGCTTGGCAATTTAGAAGATGTAGGAACTGTAGTAGTTATTTTATTTCCTTATTCGTTATTATTATATAATTTTTTACAGAACTCTTCACACGTTTTATGATATCGTTCTCCTTTTAGTAATAGTTTCTATCTTTTCTCTTATTGTTGATATAATTTTTATTTCTAATTTTAATGTTGTTTTTTACTTTTGAAAATTGTATTTTTCCATAGTTTTCCTGTATTCTTTTTCATATCATTTTACAGCACTCTGGATTTTTAAATATTTTCAAATTCCTTTCTTTTATATATTGATTTGACTCAATTGAAGATTTACTAGTAAATTGTATTTGTTTTGAATCAGCAGTAGAAAATCAGTCATCTTAATAATCTCAATTAAGTTTGAACCAAAATATATCAATATTTTATAATTAACAAGTTCTAATTTAAATTCACTGAAAGGTTTCTAAAAATTGGGAATATCATTTTGTTAATAAATTGTTTTATTACTTTTTGTTTCTTTAGTTTTGTATTAGCACATATCCTACATCTCACTAATCAATGATCACTTCCTGTGTCGAATCTATTAAAAACATAATCTTGAAAACCATATTTTTTGCTAGTCAAAATATAATCAAATTCTGCTGTATTTTCATCTGGATGCCTCTATTACTCTTTCCATTTAGCAATTTTCTCAAACAAAAATTCATAATACACAATTGTTTGGTTTTTTTTTACTAATTTCCACAACTGTATATCTTCTCTCATTTTTGTCCCTATAACCAAATTTATCTATAACATGTTCATCTTTCAATCATTTCATGACAATTTTAAAATGTTCTTTGGTGCAATCAAAAGCATTTTGTATATCCATATAAAAACCCTCTATTTCTTCATCAGAATGAAAATTTGTTGGAACATAAACCGAATTTATGTGTATTTGGTATCTTTCATTAATATGAATATCTATCTGATATACTATCGAATTGTACAATGTTGTTCTTCCACATTTTATTTGTAGTGAATCCCATTCCACTTATGTTTCCATTAGTTGTGCCTTTAATAATAAAGAACATATCCTCTTTTCAAATCAATTAACTGTTTATCTTTTCTTCTAACTTCATGAAATCCAATAATGGTCCATTTAATGAGAGTTATTCCAATCCTTACTATTTTCCCCCATTTAAAAGTGATTAGTTAAAGGTATCTAAATAAAAAATCATTATTAAATGGCAGCCGGGGTCCGCAATCAGAGGATTCTCTGAAAATCTCTGTTTTCAGCTTTGTGTAACTGACAACATTACAGCCTTTTAGAAATAATGTTCATAATTTAGTTTTGTCTGACTGATTGTAAATTTCTATAAGAAAAAAATTATCAAACTACATATTGATCATGCCTTAAAAAAGAAAATATATTTCACTTAAGAACTACCATGCAATTGAGAATAATGACTAATGGGGTTTCGTAATCTTAAACCCACAGGTAAAAATCCAGAAAACTCACCATGCAAGCTGAAGCATGCTATATGGAGTGGACATTAGGAAAACGCCCTGCTTATTCAGCAAATTTTTTTTCCACAGAATATGCAGTCTATTATTCGGAGATAGCAAAGATGAAGTAGTAAGGCTTTCAATGTCAGAAAGAACATTGGAAGGCTTATTAATGAACACAAACCTATCAAAAATTGAAAGCAATTCACTTTTGTGAACATTTATTCAACCTTACTATAATACATATAAGTGTCTCAATAATTCAAGCAAATGAAGAAATAAATAAAAACTTTATGATCTAGATCCGATAAAATCTAACAAAATTTTCCAAATATTATGGCCTAGAATTGGGGAAAAGAAAAATAACAATGGACAATATGGGCTTTGAATTTAAATTAAGTAGAAGGTGTATTAAGTTTTTGTAAATATAATGATCTTTTTACTGCATATATAGTTTTCAGTCAGCAAAAAATGTAAACTATACATGTATATCACCAAATAAAATTCTTAAAACCCAAATTAACAGAAATAAGAAAAATTGTATCACTTAATGGCAAAAATATATAGCAAGAAGCTGTTGTGGAAGAGATAAATTACTCATGTTTAAACTCAGAGAAACAGAAATAGAACCATAAATCTGTATGATATACATATAACTTAGAACACACCCATTGCTTTTAAAAATAAAATCAAAAATTGATTTGAGGTTTTGAATGAAATTAATGGTAAACCAACAATTCATAAATTAGCCAGAAACAGAGAAAATATACAAAAAAAGTATATCGCAAAGATATAAACAAGCAGATTTTTAAATTGAAGATATGATTTATCTTGAGATCATTGCTAAAAAACAAAAGAATTGATGCCATTTCATCTAAGATTTTATAAAAAATTGAAAAAAAGGTATCCAAGTCTTCAAATTAAAAAAAAAAAAAAATTATATTCCTATACTAAAGAAAAAATGCATAATAGAATATGCTAAATTTATTGCACAATATCTCTTACAAATTAAATACTACTATTGAATGAAAATTACAATAAATCAAATAAAAAATAACAAAAAGAAATGTTCATGTGCTTTATTGATTATAACAAAATTTCTGATTTTGATGACCATATAACAATATAAAATGGCTTTTAGGAAAATGAATATATCAGAAAATCTCATTTTCTTATGAAAACTTTTATGAGAAATTATACTTGAAAACCATCTAAAATTTATATACAAAATGTTATTCAGGACCTTTTCATATATGTATATTGAATGTGCAACAAGGGAAACTAAACTCATGAAAATAAATATAGATTCAATATTAGTAATACAAAGAAAATGCCAGCAAATTTATCCATCACATATATAGCTAAAAATGGAAGACTGAAAAAATAGAAAAATTAAAAACAATAAAAAGATAAAATTATGGCTAAGTATGTAAAGACAAATTTATAATAGAAAGATACAGGTGACTTAAAAATTGATAATGAAACCTAAGTCATTCACAGTTTTTGACTTCTTAAATCATTCAACATCATAGAATTCAGCAGTAATCATAGAATAGTATAGAGCAGAAATGCAATGAAAAGTATAACAAATATTATAGTTGGATTTAAAAAATATTTATGCTTTAGTTCGGTAAAGACTTGTTATTGTTATGAACATAAAAAAAACATCAACTAGATATTTGATCAAATTAACCTGAATTTTCATTTGAAGCAAAAAATGTTTAGGTTAAAATTTTATTTTGATCTAATATATATATAAAAAAAGTAGATTTGCATGAAAAGATCAATTGTGTAAAAGGAGGAATAACAATAATGAGATGAATGAATTTCATCATTACAACAATAATTGTTTTTTTCAAAATAAGATAACCATTCTAGAGAAATGATATTATATTTACAAAAAGTCAATATCAACTTTATGCTATACAACAATGATACAAAACAATTGCATCATCATCATCATCAGCAGCAGCATCATCATCATCATCATCATCATCATCATTATTATTATTATTATGATAAATACACATTTAACATTAAGTCTTGGCAGTTCAAAAAAGTGACTGAAAATATGATATGAAAATGTTTTGGGGTTTTTTAACCTTAAATACTTGTTTAAAAAAAAATATTTTAAAATATATGAAAATATATAACAACTAATCAACTCAAAGAATAGCAATAAAACTGTTGTTATCCAATTTTAAAACACCAACCAATAAAATATTTAAACAGTATTTTTACTATTATTTTGCATAGCCATACTATTTTGAATAAAACAATAGGTAACTGGTTTTTATGTCAATTATGAGAGGTATTAAAACAAATGCCATCACTAAAGCCAATGATTATTTGTAAAATGAATTTTTAACATAAAAAATATATTTAAACTTCCTTAAGCATCAAACTTCAAATTAAATAAATATATTTTAAAATTTCATTTTGAGGTAGCAAATGGCATAACAATATCAATCACATCTTTTATGACATAAGATGATAGAAAAAATAAATAAAATTGGGGAAGACAAATTTTAAATAACAATAAAAATGTCTATCTACATTTTTAAAATATAGGAAAAAATATTTCAAATATCTGGCATGTGAAGTATTTAGCATAAAAAAGCAATAGAAATGAATTAATAAAGGTGTGTACAAAAATATAATTGCTACTATTTTCTATATAAATTCTGAAAGTCAAAGATCTTGTGGACAGTATTTCTCAACAGATATTACCCAAATAAATATGAATGGTCAACAATAAATACTTTAATCTTTATAACTTTAAATCAAAAAAGGTAGCTCAGTAAAATGACAGCATTTATTTTTCAATTACTATAAAATCTGTTTAATCAAAATAAAAATATTAATATCATACTATGCTGTACATATGTTGGTTTAGAATCATAAAAGTGTGAATTAAATAAGCACAAAAAATAATAAATTATGAATTAAAAATATGTTCACACTTACTTCCACCATCACATTATTTTAAAAATAATAATAATACCTTGCTTTTTTTCTCCCATTACCAATTTGCCTTTAAATTTAAAACCATGCTTAAATTTCTTTAGTAAATGATTTACAGTATTTTCAAATAATTGGTAATAAATATTTGACAATATTTTTCAAGATTTTCATATTTATAAATTTAAAATGTTCATTTTTTTTATTATATTTATGTTCCACCATTTTTTATCTTTTAACAATTTAAAATCAGAAAAAGGCTTGCTATATATACATTTTTGTTTTGCAGCTAATTATGAAAACAAAAATTACAAAAAAACATTTAGCAGTAGATCCATTATTTATCTAGCAGTAAATTAATAAGTTAAAATATATGGCATACTGTATAAAATGTAAATAGAATAAGTATTGTAATTATGTATACATTAATTTATTGATAAAAAATCTATACTAATGGGCTGCAAAAAATTATCTTTTCACTAGTTTACTCTGCAAAAAAGGTTGACAAACACTACTCTACATTACCATTATTAGGAATACAGTGGTTTTAATACAATTTTCCATTATTTAAATTACATTGCATTCTATATTACTTGCATTTTTATTAAAATATACCCAATAAATTGCTGAAAACCCAAGTTCCAGTGACTTACAATATTTCTACTTGTCAAAATATTTCAGTAAATTTTATTATTAAAAACTTTTTATAATCAGCCAGTTTTCCAGTAAATCAATTAATATAAAATTAAAGGAATAAATTTGAAGTTTGAAAATTATTTCAGTATAACTTAATTATATGAATGGATGATTGAATGAAAGATGGAAAATATGGCAGACAGTATCAGAAGAAGAAATAGCAATCAAAGTGCATGATCAAGTACAGCAGGAAATGGAAATCACAGAAAGAAAACTAAGGGCAGATTTAGAAGAAAACGTACACAAAGTTGTACATAGAATATCCTTATTATAATTTTATTTACTATTTACTTAGTTGATAACAATCATACAAAAAATCATGATAATTTGTATTGAGGGGATTGCAAACAGTGGCAAACTACTCCTAAAATGAAGTTTTATTACTTGGTCAAAATCTTTATATAATTATTTGAATATATATACAAAAAAAAACCAATAAAAATATATACACATGCACTTACAAAAACAACTTATGAATTAAATAATTACAATGAGCTTAAGATTCTGAAAATAAAAATTTAAAAATAAAATTGTATTAATCAAATAATACATTTTAAAAAATCTAAAATTTTATTATCCTTAATATATATGGAAATTTATTTTTGTACAAATATCCTAAATTAGATGACTTTAATGAACTATAGTAATATTTTATCATTTATTAAAAAAATATGCTAGAACAATTTGATTTAAAGTGATGTCAAGAAATATTAAAATACCATTAAAAATGAAAAAGGTTATTATTAAGAGCCTAAACCCATAAATCTGCATTAATGCAAAAAAAAGTTACAGGAAACCACCATTAATCCCAAATCTATAGTTGTAAGGCTTTTTTTTTTTTGGATTTTATAAATGTGTGTATAAATTAATTTATTTTATAAATGGCTAAAGATCATCCTGATTTTTTTTTTAAAAAACAATAGAAGTTTTTGAATAATAAAAATATAATTTAGTAATATTCTATCTGTACTCTGATATAATCTGAAATCAAAAATGTCACTAAACAAATGTCAATTAACCACTAATTACATATAAACTAAAAACTTAGAAATATTGCAGCACAGCATTTAATTTTAACAATTTTCCAGATTACAAAAGATAATATATAAATAAATTAGATTTTCAGTAATTTTATTCAAAAAATTTTTAAATAAAATCTTAAACATCTCATTGTCAGTATTTTTTTTTTGCCTTTTAAGGTCACCTTTTTACTAATTATATATTTCTACACTCAACAGTAGTAACATTCATTTTTTCCAACAAATTCAGTTCCTCACACAACTAAGATAATTGTATTTTTATATTGGACTATTTCCATCATCTAATATGAGTATTGAATGTCTTTTGAAAAACTTAACTTTTATTTAAATATTCCAAATACATTCAACTGTTGGTAATAGCACATCTAACAATGTTTTGAGAGGTATTATTCTCCCCTCTTCTTCATGTGTTGCTGGCCTGACCAGTAGCAGTACTAACATGGGACTCAAACCTGGACCCTTAGACTCCTGAGTATTGAATTTTAAGGTAACGCTCTAACCAACTGCAGTCAGTAGAAATCTCATATATTTATCTATGAGGTTCCTAAAACAGGCAAAACTCACTATACATATTTCCACACACAGCAAGCTAGAGTAATCAATGGATGCCAGACGGCTTGTGCATAAAATCCCCATCTGTGTGTGGCAATACATATAGTGAGTTTTTCCTGTTTTAACAACAGTTATACACAAGCATAAGAGGTGGTGGTTATGTGGTGTTTATTGGCTATGAGGTTCCTCCTGATTTCTCCACTTTTATCCAAGAATAAAGTTGATTAGTGGTTTCCATACATTATGTATAAATCACACTAGGTTGGCTTATGGGAAATTTTGTCATTGTCATGTGAGCAGCTTCTTTAAATTTTCTTCTTTGTACCTTTTCTTCTTTATCCAATATTTTTGTATTTTCTCAATTGAACATATGTTCATTGGCATATACATGGTCTGCTACCTTAGACACATGTTTTCTCTCTTCTAATCATCAGATTGTGTTCTTGCAAGTGCTTTTCAATAGGATGACTGATCTCACCAATATATGTTTTTCCACATTCACATGGATGGAAATAGTCCAATATAAAAATACAATTAGAACACCATCATCACAAATCTTCAGAAAAAACTAAGATAATCACTATTCTTTAATATTTTTGGAATGTCTATACAGTGTCCATATTTTTTAAATAATGCTATTCCAGTCAATGGAGTGAATTAATAAAACATCTTAGATCAATGACTTATCAAGTTCAAACAATTCTGAAATAATTCTACATTTTTTTAGTGATTCCACATTCAGATAATTAAAGATAACTAAACTGTGATAAAAAATACACCCAAACCAAAAATTATTTATTACACATTTAAACAGTATGAAGATGTATACTTTTAATGAATTTGTTGCAACAAAACAATCAATTCAAAACACAAAATTATGATTTTATGTATAAAGTTATACATTTCCTCTTTTATTTAATTATGTCCTTGTTTATGCATAACTTCAATCTTTGAGATGTTATCTAAAGCTTGAAAAATTTAAATAAACAAAGTTTTTTTTTTATTATTTTCCTGATTCTATGTTGAAATTCTTAGAAAATATTCAACAGTAACTCATAAATAATTTCAAAGTTACTATATTATTTCATAATCAAAATATTCATTTCTATTTATAAGTCATCTCAAATTCTATTTTATTGTTGTGGTTTTATGATCTAATATGTTTTTTTTTTACTGGGTTTACTCAATCTGGGGGAGGGAATTATTGCAAACCATTTTTGAATTCTAGAATTCAACAAAAAAAATATGATTAGAACTATTTTCTACTTCAAAAGTTTATTTCAGTTTTTCCAAAAATAACATATTTAATTTACCTACAAATTAATGATTATTTCTTATTTAGCATATATATGGATTTAGCTTAATTATGAACAAGATATCATAAAAAACTTGTATAGATTTTGTCCAGGAATAGATTTACTAGTGTCCTTATTAAGTCCTCCAATTCTACCATTACAGTCATAAATTTGTATTTGTCCACATTTACAAATACTAGTGATAGATACATTTCATTAATGAAGTAGATGAACACATATGACGATAAATGATCCTAAATCTATCAATGAGGCTGCAATTACATCTAGGAAAACCAAATCTAACAACTTTATTGTTAGTTCTGCAAAAAGAAATTTAATTGAAATCTCATAAGAATTCCATTTTTATGACATAATTCTTCAGTTGTAGCTTTTTGGTTAAACATCTAAAATAGGGATCTTGATTTGAGCTGAGTCTTAGGAGTGAAACTATATCTTGAGTTATTGCAAGTGTGAGGCAATTTTTTTCTGATATATGAAGAAGGAATATTTGAAATAACAGAAAGCCATTGTGAAGAAATAGACTTAAATCTATCAGTAATATTTCTTATAGTAATATTTATGAATATCCTGAAGTTAAGTGTGAGAACTTTTTCTCCCAACAAGTGCACAATATTCACCAATAGATAATGTTAATGCTAAGGAAGCTGTCTTCAAAATACTTAAACTATAACCCCAAGTAGTGGCAGCTAGCTTTAGAAAGTTATTCCTAAAAATTAATGTTGATTTAACTTTAAATAAATAACAAAAATAAATTAAGTTACTATCCAAGATCATCCTAAATAGCATGGTTAGAATTATATTTCATACAACTATTACATAAATAATTATATTCAAATTATGAGATGATTTCATCTTGTTTAGATGAAAAATTGAATAAACATTACTATCTTCATTAGATTAGGGGAAAAACTCCAGTCTTAGAAAAACATTTCCAATTTTTTCATAACCTTGAGAGATTTTTCTATTACAGAAAAGAAGTCAAAGCAATAGCGTGAATATGGGTGGATGAATGACAATCTTCCTATGGCTCACTCTGCAAGTAGCATGCATTAACATGTAAAACTAATGACTGCATATGGGAACCAGACTTCATCTTGATGAACTCTTGGTTAAAACTGTACATGGTGAAAAATCATAGTAAAATTATTAATGTGAACCCCAATGATATTAAGAGTGATAGCTATGCCAGGATTACAGAGAAGAGAGTCCTAAGATTTCAAAAATGAAAAATGACTATATTGGGTTGACAACTAAGTTCCAGGCACATCGTCTACAGAGTTACTTTTGTTCACTTAGGAAACACTAAAATTACTTCAACTTTACATGGAAGTATATTAAAATCAAAAATGGAGATTATCTATGAATTAACAGTTCAATACATCACTGATGTTATCATATTTCAAAAGATCATTCTTCTAATAATGGTTAAGTTCTTAAAATTCCTGGATATACACTAAAAGTGTAGCTACTTTTATTTCAAATTACAACTTTTCTTGAAGGTAGTTCATATGATATTGCAATCACCATTTAAATAAATAATTTTTATATATGCAAAGTTTACAAACTCCCCAATAAAAATTAGCTCTATCCTCTACTTCGAAATCTCTTTCACATCTTTATGTGTTTACGGGAATTTTAATTGTTATAGTAGTTTTGGGGTTATGTAAATGAGGATCAAACAGGCTGCCAATTTGTAGAATGGCTGGAGGTAAACAACATGCATTTACTTTATGATGCTAAGCAACGGGGAATGTTCCATTCATGACAGAAACAACTCCTGATTTATGTTTTGTTTCAACAAAAACAATTCACCATTATCTGTTGAACTATTGATATTAGATTATTTTCTCTGCAACATAATCTAATAACTCTTGGAATCTGCATTTCTATAGTTGAAAGCTATCCTGTTCTGAAATGAAATTTAAGTAAAGATAATGGGGGTTGATATACTGGAATATTTTTAAACAAAATCCTCTTGCTATGATAAGTTTAATGGCCTCTTACAACAGGCTTCCAGACAATCTATCCTTTGTGGATATCATAAGCAATTCATTTCAGATTGGATTAAAATTAGCAGTGATCTTTATATTCAATTTTTTATCTACTAAAGATTCAGAAATTGCTGACAAGCTTATAAAATTACTGGACGATGTCAGAAAAGTGAAGCGAGACCACAGAGACACAAAAACTTTATAAGATCTAAATACAAGGCATAGGCACTTTTTATGAAAGTTTGCTAGATATAAAAATATCCCTAAAAGAGCTATTATCTAATTAAGTTGCCCATTTCATATATTACATTTCTAAACATAAGATTGATAGCATAAAGAAAAACATCATCAGAGAAGAATTTGCAAACAGCTCTTTCATAATATTACTATAATAGAAACCTTATACAATTTATCAATGCTAATAAAAATCAAATTCGTACTTGAATCTTAAATCAGGAAAAGCCCAGGAGCAAATAACGTACTTCCAAAATTTCTAAAAAAAATAGGATCTAAAGCCAAAGCATAGCTGGCAGAATTAAACATGTTCATAAAAAAAGTATTTTAAAATTTTTGCATGCAAGCAAAAAACCAAACAAAGCCAGCAATAATATGGAAAGAATCATACTAATAAGAATTTTACCTATAGTTGAGAATCAGTTTCTTATAGAGCAGGCTGGTTTTAGACTAGGAAGAAGCTGTTGTGAACAAGTTTTACCTTTAATAAATAACTCATATTGAAAAAGGCTTTCAAAATAAATTAAAAACTGTTGCTATCTTTATTAATATAATTTCAGTTTATGATTCTATTCTGGAAAAATGACCTAAAAGTTTCTAAAATTCTTAAATGCAGGAAAACCATTAATTTTCTTGACAAAATGATTGCCAATAAAAAAATTCAAGTGACATTAAATGATCATTATAGTAAATGCAAAATTTTACAGAACAGACTGACAGGATTCAGTTCTTTCACCAGCAATCTTCCAGATATAGAAGGCAGAAAAGTAACAGTATATACGTTTTTTACAAAAATTGGAGTTATATTTATATATTTATCTTTATTACAAAATATAGTTGCATGATCTTTTCCTAAATGTTTATTTAAAGATTTATTTATTAAATATTAAGCTAACTCAACTGATAAATTTAAAGTTCATCTAATTATCCAAAATTCAGTTAATTCAATGAATTCTTATTATTATTAAAATTTGACATAGATGTTGGTGAATTAACAAATAATTAACAGCAACAGGAAATTATTGTTTCTAACATCCAGCATTTAGTGCCTTTTTAAGATAATCTATTATTTAGATTATAGTCCATAAAATTAATCAAAACAATTATTTGATTACATATACATTTTTAGTTTTCAACAAAAATAAGCAAATATCAAGAATGCAATTTGTTAAAAAATTATATGGTAGAATTAAATTTTGCATTTTAATATACAATTGAAAGATTTCAAAAATTCTAAATTGGACTAACATGACCATAAGTAAGCATTAATATTGAATTTTGAATTATATATTTTAATACAATGATGTCAGTGCTGTTTAACTATCTTACAATTATATATGCTATACATTATATACAATATCCTAGGAGCCAATAAACATCATATGCCCACCCCCTCTTATGCTTGTGTGTGGCAATACATATAGTGAGTTTTGCCTGTTTTAATATCCTAGGAGGTCAAAAACACATCATTTTCACCAACATTATGAATTAGTATATCAACATTGTTATTTTAATAGCACAAAATAAATAACAATCTGTCTCAAATAATCAGCAAATGTTTCAATGTGGCTCTATTGTATCAGAAATCTAACTTCTATAATAGATATCAACAACTACAGATTTTCTTTTAGCACATTTTTCTCCTATTAGTATTCAACTAAGCTATGTTTAACTACTATTTTGTTCAGAGTCTTGTTTAATTACTAATTTAGACAAGTAAATCTTCTTTACTATTTCTAAACTGAACACTTAGTTTATATAAAACACTGATATTATTTTCTCTATAATGGAGCTTAATTCATCTTTCTTCAAGCATACATATAAATGAAGCAGTCTATTATTTCCCTATATTTTCTCAATGTGATCTTTTAGGTTGCCTAAAAAGGACTTATTTTCCTAAAATTTAGTCTACAATCTACCAACAGGCTACTGTTAATATTGATCTTCCTTGATTCAATCTTATTTCTAAACCATTAAATTTTTTTAATGATTTCATACCAAAAAGTTATTTCTGTAGAAATGTATTTAACATATACATTTACTATATTCTACTTGTAATCGATTTATTAATAACAATAAATTATAATCTCAATAATTTTAAAACATTATTTTTTCTTCTATAAAACACTCAAGATTTGTTTTAAGAAAGCTGGGACAACCCTTAGTTATTACTGATCAAAATTCTACAATTTTATTTAATTGCAATCCACATAAATTCTTGAAAAATATTACTAATATTTATTTTAAACATTCAACTTTTCTAAAAATGTTTAATAAAAAACAAATGAACATTACATTATTTTTTCCCTTAGTAATATCTCCTCATTCCATATTGAAAGTACAGGATGAAAAAAATATTTCTATAATATCCTTTTGCAGGAAAATCACAATCAAAATATATGTCAGTTTTGTAAGTTCTTGCTAAATAACTGAAACTTTAAAATAACAGGTTATTCTACATTCTTATCTTCTGATTGAAATATTTTAAGACTTTTATAAATGATTGTGAATAGCTATATTGAAAAAAAAAATCCTTACATTAAATAATAAGCATCATAATGTTCTTTGCTTCTTTTTATATATTTATAAAATATTGCTAGCTCTGCCCATGATTTGCTTATGTTAATAGAATAAAATAATATAACAATATATACCTGTTACCATGGATTTCATATTTATGTATTATTTTTAAAAAATAATAATACATGAGTTATCAATAGTAATATCACAAAAAAAAAATAACTTTTTACACTCAGTTATACTACTAAATAATCAACTTATAGGATTTTAGTTTAAATATATTTTTCACATGATAAACTAATTAATATGATATAAATAGTATATCCAAGACATGTCAAAACACAAAAATATATAACAAAGTTGATTAATTACAAATAATAATCATAATGTTTCGTGGAATTTATTCCTGGCATGCTATTTAGAAGTTATAGTATATTTAAATATGCTCTTTTATCCAAAAGTTTTATTACTATTAACTTTTATACTATATATTGCTTATAATACTTCTTTCTTATACATTTTAATGCAACAAATTTTCTTAAAAACTTCTTTATTCTCCTTACAGTTTCGACTGTCCAGCAGTCTTCATCAGAGCTCTATCTTCTTCTCTGCTTTAATTAAAATGACCGTTTTTATACTATTGATCAGAATCACATACTTTTAATTTAAATAATTGCATATAATATTCATTTATATATGGCAATTAATTTCAAGCGATACAATTCCTGGTATTTTATATGTAATATATATGTGATTGTGTTCATCAATATCTATATAAATATTATTATATAAAGATAAGTTTGTTTGCTTGAGACTTTATAACTCAACAAATATTGCACCAATCTTGATGAATCTTACATAATTTTCTTTTTTTGTATAGAAATTTAATTACCTAATAAATGTTTGCTTTATGGTATTTGTTTTTTAAAAAATTATAATTTGCAATAAAAAAAATGTGTGGAAAATCTATAATGTAACTGTTTTCAATGACATAATTAAAAATGCAAAGAGAGAGCAGCAGTGATTAAAAGATTACCACAAGGATATATATGTAAATGGAAAAATATGAGTGACTTAGTTTGCAAATTGTGTAAGGAAGATATAGAAAATATTAGGTATCTGTTGATTGAATTCAAATGCTTGAAAGCAGAAAGGGTACAAATAAAGAAGTTATGGGAGAATAAATATGAACAAAGTGATTATACAGAAAGTGGGTTATTGGTTTTTATGCTGGGTTTGGGAAAAAATAAGGAGGATTTAGATATAAAGGCCATAGAGTTGACAAAGATTATGCTGTGGAAATGGGATGGAGCAGATTATGGGAAAGCTTAGGGTGGGGAACGGAAGGGGAAGGTAAAGTGGCTAACAGGTTTCTTTGGGCATAATTGCTGAGAGATTCCTGACTCTGTTTAAGGAGAAGTCATGGAACATCACATCACAAGTTGAAAAAAATTTTAAATGAAAAGTATAGTTTTTGTTAAAGCAAGATAAAATTTGAGTTTGTAAATATATTTTAAATTAATTAAACGGTGTTTGTACCAAGTATTTAATTTCTCATTTGAATAAGATCAGTTAAAAATTTATCAAATTCATTGTAATAAGAGTTCAGCTTAAATATAGCAAAATTTAAAATTGCATGAGTATGTAAAGAGAAATACTACTGAATTTCATAAACTTTTACTATCTTTTAGAATGTCACTTTAATATTTAGCACATGAAAAAGCAAATTTTAAAATGCTGTGAATACCACACAAAAAATACTACTGAATTTCATAAACTTTTACCATTTGCTTTTAAGTATATCTCACATGATAATGTATAAGTTTTCAATATATTTAATTAACAGATGAGAAAGTAAATTTTAAAATAATATGGGTATTTGACTGATTTTAAAGACATTAACCTCCATTAATTAACTAAAATAAGTGCAAGAGAGAGGTTCCCATTAATTATTTTCTTTAAAAATGACCACTTATAATAATTTTAAAAACGGTAACTTTTCTATAGTATTGAAAAAAAATGATTCTTTTCTTTATTCTTTATTTATAAATTATTTTATATATATATATGTTATGAATTTTTAATATTACTTAGTTAAATTTAAGCAACAAATCAATAAAAGTAAACACAGGCAGTAATCTCACATTCTTTATATTCAAAAAAATGTAGACTTAAAATAATTTTAAAAAAGCTGACTTTTCTACAGTGTTTTATCAATTATTTTAAACAATATTAAAAATTATCCAAAACAATATTTTAAAGAATCCTTACTTGTTTTTAAAAAATGTATAATTTGTAATATAAAAATGAATGGAAAATCTATATCATAACTATTTTAGAATGACATCATAAAAACGCAAAAAGAGGACAGAAATTTTTCAAATATAAATAATACAATGCCACTGCTCACATTTATTTTTGATTTACTGTTTAAATTTAGATAAGCGCCAGAAAGCAAAAATCCATAGCCTATGTATATATATAAAGAATAGATAGACAATAGATAAATAAAGAATAAAGAAAAATATTTTTTTCAATACTGTAGAAAAGTTCTTTTTTGAATAATTGTAAGTTGATGTTTTTTTAGAAGATAAATAATGGGTGCTTATAATCTCGTACTTATTTTTTTTATTTCTTATATTTAGCCTATTTTATTAATATCATATACATATTAGTATTTTAATTAATTAATGGAAATTAATATCTTTAAAATCAGGCAAATACTTACACCATTTTAAAATTTATTTTCTTGTATGTTACTTAAATATATTTAAAATTTATTTTATTACCTGAGAATTAAATACATTTAAAATTTACTTTATCACGAGAATATACCTAAAAGGAAATGATAAAAGTATATCAAATTCAGTAATATTTTTTTTGCTGTATCCAATAACATTTTAAATTTTGCTTTTTCACATGTTAAATATATTTAAACTGACATCTTTAAAATGCGCCAATTTCATACTAAAAGTTTACCAAATTCAATACTATTTCTCTTGTTGTATCTATGTCATTTTAAATTTTATTTTAATATGTGTTAAATATAAAAAAATCTTAAAAGTTTATCAAATTCATTATTGTTATTATTCAAATGAGAAATTAAATGTGTGGTACAAATGCATTTAATTAATTTAAAATATATTTCAAAATCAAATGTTACCTTGTTTACCAAAAACTATTTTTTTGTTTAAAAAATTCCCTAATACAGTAATCTTTTAATCAGTGCTGCCTCTTTTGTATTTTTATGACGTCATACAAAAACAGTTACTATATAGATTTTCTATGCATATTTATATTGCAAATTACACATTTTAAAAAAAAAATTAAGTACCATAAAGCAAGAATTTATAGGCTAATAAAATTCTTTACAAAAAAAAAAAATATGCAAGTTTCATCAAAATTGGTGCAATATTTGTTGAGTTATAAAGTCACAAATAAACTTTCACATTTGTTTAGTGATATAGATTAATTAGTGTTTTGTTCTCTATGTCAGATTCTGATTAGTTTAATTAATTAAATGTATCTATTCATACCATAAGAATACATCATAGAGTGATATATATTTTAGTTGGGTGCATAAATAATATATACAGTACAAGTAATCTCCATTTTCTATTTGCTTCATATAAAGCAGTGCTTAGCACTGCATGTTTTTTACTTCTTTCTCTCCTTATATCATATCACAATATAGATTTGCTTCTGCTATCCTCTCATTCATTTATGATTATTGATAACAAATATAGTCAAACATTTCCTGTACTTTATATTTTGAAAAAAAGTCTACCTAAATTACTTTTAATTAAACATTCAAATAAACAGAAATCAGTTTTTAAACTATTCTCAAAAATACATTTTATATTTTTATACAATTTTATGTATAGCATGTATATGTACAAAAAAAAACATTGTAGTGTGAAATATTATATATTTTTAAAAAGTCAACAATTTTGAAGTATACTACATACAAAATAATAATAAGGAAAATGTTATTTCAGCGAATATCGAAATTACACTCAGTAATGCTTTTTGAAGTTAAATTTAAATACAACACTATTCATATTTTCAAAAAAAAATTAAATTATTTTTTTAATAAAATTATAAAATCAGATTAAATAGTAAGAGAAGTATCTACATATCAATATAATAAACAAAATCCACTAGAATAATTCTATCAAAATTTAAAAATGCCTATATAAAATTAAAGATTAATTTCCTTTGCTATGGCCACCTTACGGCATATTCCGCCAACTTGAGTATTGAAAAAAAATGACACCATTAATTTTTATGCAATAAAAATTCAGACAAACATTATTGCTTTGACAAATTTTTCAAAATTCCATTCTCTGAGAAAGTTTAATAAATCGTTTATAATTCTTTAGCCATTTAGTCAATAACTACGGAACCATATTACTATAGGGCATGTAGAAATTCTAGATAAAATATGTAATATCAAATGATATAAGTATAATAAAAAAAAATCCATTAGAATAATTCTACCAAAATTAAAAAATGCCTAAATAAAATTAAAGATGAATTTCCTTTGCTATAGCCGCTTATGGATGGCGGAATACGCCGTAAGCTGGCTATAGAAAAGGAAATTAATCTCTAATTTTATATAGGCATTTTTAATTTTGGTAGAATCCTCCTAATGGATTTTGTTTATTATACTTATATCATTTGATATTGTATCAATATAAGTATGTGTGCATGTTAGTTTCTTATGCTAATCACGTTATATATAATTTGTATTCTGAATTGTTGTTTTAATTAATTATTAAACTACTTTCTAAAGTGAACTTATGTTTAAATTATCTTTTCCCATTGTTGTATGAAAGAAGAAAAAATATTGCATATATAAACTTGTTTTAATTAAAAAATAAATTTATTAAAAGTGACAATAGTAACTGTAATTGAAATGAAAATATGATAAATGATCATTTACAACTATTATCAATCCACTACAAATATATATATATTGGTTTTTATTCTTGTAATTCCTATCCATAGTTGAGGAGTTTTTCTAAGTCTCTAAAAAGTTTTGAAAGTCGAGGCAAAAATTTCAGCTGACTAATTTCTATCATCTCTTCTAGCATTAGGCCCAACCCCTCATTCCAGTTTCTGTATTATTTCAATGACAACAATGTCATTTGTTTTCTTACATATATATTTCATTTTTAATCCCTCTTCATTAATCCAAGCATATATGTTTGCATATGTATTCTATATCCTCTGCATTGCTTTTCTAGAAAATGCCAATTCTCATATTCATAAGTAAGAATTAAACCACTAAACATCACATGATCACTATCTCAGACTAGCACATAATTGTTATTAAACAAAGCAAAGCAACAAACCACAAGCCAGAAACTAGTATGGGGATATTGGAGGAGTAGGCACTAGATAAGGATTTTATGCACAAGCCTTCTGGCATCCATTGATTGCTCTCGTTGGCACAAGATGGCACTACTGTATGGAGAGTTTTGCTTTGCTTTGTTTAAGTAAGAATTAGTAAAAAAAAAAAAAAAAGTTTTTATCACAAGTTATAGAATAGACTAAGATTCAATCCAAGAACATTTATTTTTCAAATCCACCACTCTAACACTAGTGTTAAACTGTATAGAAAATAAATCTTGATAATATTGACTTTAAATATTTTGGTCAGATTGAGAATATAAATGGAAAGATGGATAAAAATAGTCATAAAATTAAATTTGAGTACTTTTGATAGAAATAACTTAATATTAAATATTTGCATCTGAAAAGAAAGATTTTAATGAATGTGTTCTGTTATTGCTCTATACAGTTTAACACTGATGTTAGAGTGGTGGATTTGAAAGATAAATGTTCTTGGATTGAAGCTTAGTCTATTCTATAACTTGTGATAAAAACCTTTTTTCTTTTTTACTAATTTTTACTTATGAATATGAGAATTGGCATTTTCTAGAAAAGCAATGCAGAGGATAGAGAATACATATGCAGACATATATGCATGGATTAATGAAGAGGGATTAAAAATGAAATACATATGTAAGAAAACAAATGACATTGTTGTCATTGAAATAATAAAGAAACTGGAATGAAGGGTTGGACCTAATGCTAGTCAGCTGAAATTCTTGCCTTGACTTCCAAAACTTTTTAGAGACTTAGAAAAACTCCTCAACTATGGATAGGAATTACAAGAATAAAAACCAATATATATTTTTGTATATCTTAATGGTCATTTATCTTTTTCAGAAGTCTTTATTCATGCTTTAAAAATTGAAGTGGTTAATTAATATATCTTAAAAAATCATATGGCCTTTCAACTATTATTACTAAATATGTTAATTTTATTTCCTTAGCAAAATTCTTCTACTATGGTGTCTTTTTTTTTTTAGTAATTATGGAAACTTTTTTCCTTACTAGTGAAATGACTGTTCTCAACATCAAAATGTTTTGCCATTCTAATTGTACTTTTTTTTGTAACATCTTTAAATCTTGTCTCTTCCCTTATACTATGTTTATATCATCATTAACTCTTTTCTATGCTATTTTATAAAATTCCATATATTGTTCTTTTAAATGTTTTCAATTATTTATATATTCCTTCTTTTCTGCATACATTGCCTTTTCATGCCAATTCTCTACTAAAATATTATGTTTACTTTTTATATAACATCATCTTCTGGATCTCATTAAAATCTGACCCATTTTCAAAAGTTTTTATCATTTTAAAACATTGTGTAAATTTCAGCTTAAAAGCATTGGAATATTTTCAAAAGTTCAAATATCAAATATTATTACTGACTTTCTCAAAAGTTTTTGTTTCTTTAATTGCATTAAGTTATATCTCATTAATTAATGAACACTTCTTGTACTGAATCTAACAAGCATGTGTAAGCCTTGAAATAAATATTTTCTATTAATAAGTTTTGAAATGTATATTTTCTGTTAGTCATTCTGTATTGGCTATCTTCACAGCCTCCAAATAAATTAGGATTGATTTTTATTTCCTATATTTTAAAAATATAAGTACTAATATATTTTTTATGCTTCCAGAAAATCCACCCAATGACTCAAGAAAAAAATATCAACATTTGAGAAGAAAGGCTATAATGTTATCTTAGTCTCAAATGCATAAGTAAAAGCCAGAAAATTTACCATATTGAACACGACGCGCTGTTATCCCCATCGTTATTTGTTTATCATTGAATAATCATATAGAAATGTAGCTTCAATGAAAAAAGCATACTATCTTCTTTGTTTCATTGAATAGATCACGATCTTATATCAGTGATATTTTTTTATCATGTGAATAATTTGCAATGAAAAGGGCAAATCACTCTGTTTGGTTCCTTTAGACTTTAGAGTAGTCTTTGAAATATCAGTTGTTTTCAATTAATAATTAACTTTTTTTTAAGTAGGCAGATAGATAATATACAGTGCTGCATATAAATAGAATGAAAATATAAAAAGTTAACTATCTTCAAATTATTAATACAATTCAGATATTTATTTAATACAACTTACACAAATATTAAGAATACTACTTAATTCTTTCATCTTTGTTAAAAGTTCTGATTGATATTAATTATGTTCGATCTTGAAAGTTAATGATCGATGATGAATTAATATATGTTTTTGTATACATATCTTACTTTCAATAAAGATATATAATTAAAACTTTTTTGTAAAAAAAAAAAATACTCGTTTTAAGAAAATTATGTACTTATTAATAAAACTTAACTTACAAATAGTTTTAACAATCCATTTTATATCAGCAATAAACTGCCAAGAAAAATTACATTTTTCAGAAATTAGAGTTATAGATTAATTATAAACAAGTTTTGCAAGTAAAACATTTGCTTGGGAACTCTTGCCGAACTAAGTTCATAATACGACGTTTGTTACTATTAAAAACAATTTATCTGTTAAATGAATCAAAAAAACGATTATATTAGTTATAATTAAAAAACATTTTTGACATTACCTTTCTGCATGGTGATTAATGTAATATTTAAATGAAGAACTTCATTATCAGTAAATATACACTACGGGATCAGAATTAAAAGTTTCATTTAGGAGTGTACTTCCCAGAAACCTTTGCAACTTCTATTTACAATTTATCTAAGTCAGCAGATATAAGTTTTGACACAGGAAAAAAAAATATTGTATATAAGTACACACACTACACAATAGTTCAGATCCAATTTTGTTTTGGCATTTTCTAACGAAAAATTAAATTGCTTTGCTTTTGCTATTGTCAAATAAAAAATACAGTATAAATAATAAATAACCTTTTATAATGAAATTTATTAAATCAATTTCTAAACAGAAACGGGTTGAATAAAAATTTTATTAATCATTATCAAACGCTTTGGATCACATCAAACATAAGTGACCAAATAAATGTTAATAAAATCAACAAATTAATTTTTAATTTTTTTTCCTCAAGCTTCTTTAATACTTTCAAAAATTTTCAATTTTAATTTTTGATCATTTTTTTATCATTTACCTCGGAAGACCGCGTATGGTACATACTTTCCTACTCGCCTCGATAGTGTGAAAAAAGAGTAGCTCTGCTATCTCTACTCATTTGAAAAAGCTATTGATGACAATGAATTTTTTGCCTTTCCATGAACTTGTATGGTCTAGATTGAGGCTTTGCCAAAGCCCGACTGTGTGAGGACAAGAGCTGATCCTTGTTTTAGACATCTATGTTTTCGTTTAATTGGCACTTGTGGTATTGGCAAACCTTGTGATTCAATGTTAAAATAACTTGCAATTTCATCATGATCATGCCTGGGCGAGCACATTACATCAAACTTAAAAATTTGTTTATGATCTCTGGGTAGAACAACTCTAATCCCTATACTACACATTTTCCCCATCTTCTTGTTCAAAAGGTTGTATGGACATTTAATTTGATGACTTATTGACTAACCATTTAGAGCATATCCATTTACCCACAAGTTGACAACCTAGATACTATTCATTTGATCGCTATTTATCAATTCAATCATATTGACTAATTGCTTTTCTACTTTTTCATACTCAGTATTGTCAAACAGATGATTGAGTGCATCAACATGAGATTCCCCCCCCCCCCTTTGTTGCAATTACAAATCATAAGCACTCAATAAATTAAATTATCTCAAAATCCAGAGTGAGACATGCTAAGGAAGATAATTTTTAGTAATAAATATGCATAGAAGCAGTTTATACTCCATTTGTAATGTAAATGATCTTCCATAAACATTAAATTTTTTTGGTGCTCCCAATCAATGCTAGAACTTCTCAACTAATTTAATGAATAATTTCCTTCAGCTGTGATATACAGAGTTAAAACTGATTTCATAGCCACAGGTGAAGCATCAATATTAACAGCAGATCTACTTTTGGATTGCAATGGATTAATTCATTTGAAACGGCTATTAGTTTTTTCATTTTGATAATAGTTTGTTCTTGTTTATTGTCCTGTTTCCATTCAGCTTTTTTATTAAGCATGGTTTGGCAGTTTCAGTTTTGCTAAATGATATTTTATGAGTCCCGGAAAAGCCTGAATATCTTTTTTAATCATGAAAGTTTTTAATTTCATTACAGCATTTGTTGCATTTTTTGGTGGTAAACATTCTTTGTGATGTCATCTTATATCAAGAAATTCTATTCCTTTGACTTTGAATATCCACTTGTTAGGACTTTGTTTTCTCCTTGCTTAATACAAATTTATCAAAAAACTTTCTGGTGATCTCTAAGGATTATCCTTTACTCTTGGTCATTAGTATGATCTCATCAAAATGGAGAATGGACTTTTGATATTCCACTGACAAGTTGATCAACTATTCATTAGAATATGCTAGTTACTGATATTCCAAATGATAATCTACTGACATCATAAAAAGCTTTTACAATAATATCCACTGCTCTTGAGCCTTCATCATCAACCAATAGTGAAGATAAGCAGATTTAAGGTCAATTTTTGTTAAACTCTACTGTCCTGCTTTCTTTAACTAAAAATATGGACAATTATCAAACAAGAAAGTCATATTTAACAAACACTAATAATTCCATAAATAAGCATTTTCATTTTTTTAATAATGAGTACTATAAGTATTGTCCATTCAGAATGTGATATAAATACTACAACTCCATCATCATGTAAATCTGCAAAGGATAATATACAATAGTGACAATAGATTGCTTTTATATTAATATATGAACAAATGGGTATACCTTGGAAACAACCCAAGCCTGGTTAAATAATTTGGCATGTTCTTTTTTTTTTTTTTTTTTTTTTTGAGATTTACTATATCAATTGCGATTTGATTTACAATAATTAAAGAATAATCCAGAGCTTATTGTCACTACTGTTTCTCCCAAAAGTTTAAATAATTTGACTTGATAATCATACATTAATTTAGAGACAACTGACACTCTTTTATTTTTATTTATTTTTGTCCAACAGTTTTTAGATATGAAAACTAATCTCATTCTTCTTATAGAAATGTTATTAATGCTGACTTTTGTCTTAAATGATAACATCTCCAATCATTCTTTGTTTTAATCTTAAATTTGCTGTTAGATAACCATTGGCTTTGTTTCTATCACATAAGCTTTTATTAACATGTTTCTTTTTTGAAAGAAAGCAGCTTCAATGTGACTATTTATTTGGTTTGCAAAAAAGATAAATTGTATTTATATATGGATACTTAGTAGCATTTCAAATTTTGATTCTGTGATACCAAGTTTTTTGCTTTGTTTATTTAAGATCATAACTGAGCCAATATTTGATCTTTGATATTGTTTTTGTCATTAAATTTTAGATTTTAAGCTAAAGTTCAGCATGTTTAGCCATATCTTTTCCCAGGGATTTTTGAGGAATGACTGAATGAAATATTGTACTATGATTCACTAATAGCATTATGTTTAGTTTGTTGTACCACATATCACTTATAAAAAGATTTCTTGTGTACCTCATCTAAAAACAGCTTAAAGTCATAGGTCAAGGGCATTCTCTGGAATTCAGCTACATAAATCAATTGGCTTGTCTTGCATATCTTGATTGTGAAGATTGAAATTTGTATCTCTGCATTATATTTAGAGGTTTGATGTTGAAATATGCATTTAAAAGTTATGTAGGCATCTCAAAACTTTCGTTCAGACTGATGTGCCACTTTTGCTTATAATCATAAGAAGTAGGCCAACACAGGTTCACAAGAGCAGCTAATCTTTTAATTTAGGTTCAATTCATTTGAATCAATGGAGAGATACATCTGTCCAAGTACACCAATTAGCTTTATGGATAGCCTGGATTAAACTCCTATAGAGATCAACTCAATCCATGCCTACTTGCTCAAGATTTTAGAGAATTTGCTATTATTTATTTACTTTAAGTACAGTTATTATAATTTTAGACAGACTCTCAGTTTATAACAATATACACTATACTATTTCCAGATGAATCTCATATATCCCATCCTCATTGCCAATAATGTTGTGTTTTAGATAAAAATAAGTACATTATTAAGTTTTATTTAATTCAATACTATTTACAATAATATGATCCCTTCATATTTGTGGGTTCATTTAAGTTCTAGTTAAGCCTGATATGAAGACAGCAATAAACTCTTCATAAATTAAAGTGCAATTCTTTTGCCATTTAGCAGGTGCAATGATTGTTGCTACCACTTGCACTACCATTTTCCTAGTCACTAGTTTTGTAAGATCGAAATGTGTTGGAAATAAAGAGTAATGTTCTTTGAAATAAATTAATCTTTTATCTAATTATCACAATTCAGAAAATGAACCAATTTAATTAATATATTTTGTTATTGGTTGTCACAATAAAACAATAACTTTCACCACTAACAACTTTTACTTCATAATCATTTAAGCTTAGGTCGTTTCAGTTGTTCTGGAAATAAAAAATTTGTTTGGGATCTTGCATAAAGTCTATTTTCTACATCATAATTTTTTGATAGCTTGAAGTCTTTCTTCAGAAAACATCCAGAAAAACATAAGTTGGATGATAAAAACTTCAGTTATGCTATAGTCATTCTTAAGTAGCATAGGTTAGAATCATGTTTCAGTATCTTGCAATTTTCACAATTAAAAAACCTGACCAACTTCTAGCTTAGTTTTAATCTAATAATTTTAAATTACTTTTTTAATCCATAATTTTTTTTAAAAAACTGTAAAAAATCTGAAAAATGTTAAGTAATTTTAAAAAAAAAACATATTTCTATTTTTAGTCAAAATAAGAGTCATATATCACATGACCTTTTCTCTTAAGCTTGTAAGTTATAATCAATGAGGACTGCCAATTCCTCTACAAGGGGTTTGGCGAGGGGTTCCTGACAGAGGTATTTTAAGTGCTGGCTAAGCATTTATCATAAAGCTTATAGAGGAATTGTCAATCCTCATTGTTTAAAATTTCAAAAATTGTTCTTGTGATTTGATAACAGATTTTGGTGCAGAAATAAAATCTACATCAAAAATCTACCATTAAAATACAGACATATAATTTTTGAATAAATTGTTATATTTTACCCATTTAATTGTTTCAGTTCACTACAGAATACAAGCAATCTCTCTCTACTATACTAGCATCATTTATTACAAGATTGAGTAATCAGTGCTTACCAGATGATGATACAATGTATTAATTCTCATCACAGTTCTATTAAGCGTATTAATAGCCTGAAATTTAAAAAAAAAAACCCTAACTTGCTTGTATAGATATATATCTAACATCAGGCCAGGAACTATACATTATTTTAAAAACATCAATTTTATTTTAATTGTATATATCTATTTTCCTTGGTTAGGTATATTAATATCAACAAAAAAGAAGCAATCTTTCTCTCCCTCTCTATTACTTTAGCATCACCTATAATAAATGTAGATAATAAGTATTTATCAAATTTTAGGCTTTTACTCCTATCAATAAGTAATTGAATGACTTTATTACTTAAGAGTTCATAAAAAGTTTAAGCACTGGAAATGCCAGTACTAAAATTGATCCAAAGATCTTACACTCCAAAGTCTAACATTCTATCACTGTACTAAATCATATAGGATTTCCTAAATTCTTATTATGTTGCGATCATAAAATAATGATTATGTAATCTATATCTAGACTGCAATATATATAAATCAAAATAATAAGTAATTATACAAGTTCTCAATTGCAAAGTGAAAACTATCTTTATTTAAATATGTGTAACTGCCAAATTTAAAAACTGTAAACTCTTCACTATTAACTTAATCTTAATATTTATTATAAACTACTATTTGTATATAATTTTCCTACATTAATGTTTTACTTAAAACCCCAAAAAACATATATAGATGATGATCACTTCCTGTATTCAATCTATTAAGCATGTACATACTTAGAAATTGCTTATATTATTTAATCTCTCAATCTATTAAGCACGTACATACTTACAAATTGATTATATTATTTAATCTACATCATTAAAATGTTACATTCTAATATTCTATGTAATTAAAATAGAGCTCTGATCTATATTGATTTGGATACTTTCATATCAATATTCATTTAGAATTTTACTAAAAAAAAAAAAATTCATAATATGATTTCTTCCTTTGCAAATTTCATAAATTCATATTCTCTCTGAAATTCATTCTCATATTCAAATTCATCTATCCTACTTACTTTTTTCAAATGTTTTCCAATCTTTCTTTAAAATCTTCCAAAAAAATTTTAAAATGTTGTCCACTTTCTGAAAGCATTTTGTACACCTATTAAAAATATTTAAATTGTCATCAGATAAAAACTTTATGGACATATTAACTTGAATTTTCAGGAATATCTTTTAGTACAATAACTTTCTTCACAGTCTCATTAGTGTGGTTAAATTGTCGTTGTCGTTGTTGTTATTATTACATTTCAATAAAGGCTTTATTGATCTCAATGGTTTACATAAGTTCACATCTAGAAAATTTGAAATTTAACATACAATGAATAATATTAGGGTAATCACATATAAATGAATTTAGTGGTTACGCTTTGTGGTTAATGGACTATAACAATATAAAAATTAAAAAAG